>JARQOD010006227.1:0-43968 GCA_033576555.1 Oophaga sylvatica
TTCATTCCATCACTAACAGTGTCAAAGGTCATGATGAGCTTATATTCTGAAACCTTTGTATCTTTTGCATATTTGAAGTTATATTTTAATACCAATAATTCCATATCCATCATGCTATTAGACCGGGCATACAAAAGTGTTTTGCCACAGGTAAATCCATATTTTTTGTCTTATCGTGTGGCGCTGATAATTCATCCTTGTTCTCATTTTTTGGCCGGCCCTCCCTCACTTGTCCCTCCCTCACTTGTCTTACCTATTCCTGTGTCCTGTTGTGTGTAGAAATATGTGATCTTCCTTTTTTTTTTTGTCTTAGCCTGATGAAGAGACCTGAGTAGTCTCGAAAGCTTTGAATTTGTTACCATATTTTTCAGTTAGCCATTAAACGGTATCAATCACAGAGGACTCTCAAGTATAAATATTTTTCTATTCTTGGAATTGAAATCATCATTTTATTGTCCTAGTAAAACTTCATTTATTCTTGTTTGAAGTACATACATTTGCAATGGCCACGTAACAAGGCAATAACTCAATATTTTGTGCCTACACCCTCCTTGACCCTGGGCTTCAACAGCGCCAGTTGCTGCTCAGAATGTTAGATGCACAGATGAAAACAATCGCTGATGTGTTTGTGGGGTTCAGTAACGCCTGCTGTTCCCCGCTGTGTGTCTGGCAAAAATTACTGCTGCTAACTACAACCTCAACTTCAAATGTCTCATACTAGGCCTCTGCCTACACCCTCCTTGACCCTGGGCTTCACAGCGCCAGTTGCTGCTCAGAAGTGTTAGATGCACAGATGAAACAATCGTGTGTGTTTGTGGGGTTCAGTAACGCCTGCTGTTCCCCTGCTGTGTGTCTGGCAAAAATTACTGCTGCAACTACAACCTCAACTTCAAATGCTCATACTAGGCCTCTGCCTACACCCTCCTTGACCCTGGGCTTCCAACAGCGCCAGTTGCTGCTCAAAGTGTTAGATGCACAGATGAAAACAATCGCTGATGTGTTTGTGGGGTTCAGTAACGCCTGCTGTTCCCCTGCTGTGTGTCCGCAAAAATTACTGCTAGCTACCTAATCATGGTGAAAAAAACATGACAATCTCAAAGTGTCTAGTGCTACACATAGATATGAGGCTACACCATGATTTCTAAGCTGTAAACATTTGAAACGTCAACTTTCAAACCATAAAAATGATTTGTCTTTGTCACAAATCTGTAACAAAATAATTGTGACATATTATTACAGATATGCACATGTCGAAAACAAATGCAAACACAAAAGCCTACTTATGCTAAGGATACTGATGGCAATCTTGTCATCCATAGCTTAGACAAATCCAACTCACATCATGATGACTCAAATACTGCAGTGTTGGAAGTGCATAATGTGGTTGAAACTTTGACAACTGCTGCAGTGCGAAGGTTATACTTCAGTGTTCTTGCCTTTGAAATAAAAGCATACAAGTAAATATAATAATCCAATGTTGATTAAGGGACGTGATGTACACCTGTAATATTGCGCAAACAATGCATGTAGGAATAGTCCTCTCAACATTACTTATATTTGGTCATTTTAAAAAATACATATTTGATTAGAAAGTTAACAGCCCATATCATAAAGGCCTTCATGTAAACATGATAATCGCTATACAAAAATCATGCATTACCTTGGTAAAGTCAATAGTGCATAGTCACAATAGCAAATATATACCTGTAAGTGGTGCTGAAAGAACGACAACTGATAGAATACGTGAATGAATATATTTATCAACTGAATAGCGACATCTGTACAAATGTCGATATAATACTGTACCTTAACAAAACAGCTGTGTCACACCTCACACTCGTTTTTTCTTGTAGCTTGTTATGTATAGGGCACATGCGTGTATGTTTCATCATAGGTGCATGTTTACTGAGTAAAGCAGTCATGACAACCCTTTGTGTTGTCGGTACGCTTTTGCGATGATGAACGATGCCACCGTGAAATTTAGTTGCGTCATAAGACGTACAGACGCTCCAATACCCAACGCGTCACAGCAGAAGCCAGTCTGTGTGTCCAAACAAAGGCGCAACCATACATGCACGTAACCTTTTATAAAGCTAGATAAAAAAAAGGATGTAGTAGTAACGCACACTTTATTGAGGTACAGTATTACATCGCCATTCACCATCTGTGGGTATGCAGTCTCATCTATATATACCTTATCTATCCCCTTGTCATGCTTGCAAGTCCCACAGTCAGGCATAAATATCGTTTTCACTCTGCACTATGCACTTTTTAAATTTTGTTTTGTTAATAAAATGATTGGCACATATTATCAGTATTACATGATGGAAATTTAGATATTTTTTTTAAAATTTTAGCGATATTATTCACAAATGTAAAGTTTTATGAATGTCAAAGAAAACTTGTAATTCTGATTATTTTTTTAAGTCAGCCATTCATTGTCTACACAATAAAAAAAGGTGTACATACTGTTACTTACCCATCATTAATGGATTCTGATGTGTACTTGTATGCTTTTATGTTTAAAACCCTATAGCAGATTATTTAACCTATTTTAATTGTGGTTTGCATTGCTTTTCAACATGTTAATGTATGCGTTTATGTTTGTAAATTATTTAATTTACATGTATTTTTTTAAGTTAAATCATCATCTTATGGTACTAAAGTTATATTTCTCTTGTTTGGAGTATAGACATTTTTAATTGACACGTAACAAGGAAAATACTGATATAGTATTTAAACATCCCCCTTGACCCTGGGCTACAACACCGCCAGTTGTAGCTCGGAAGTGCTGTTAGCACAGTCTACACTTGCTCCTGTGTTACTGGGGTTCAGTAATGTCAGCTGTTCCCCTGCTGTGTGTACGGCAAAAAGTCTGCTGCCTCCACCCTGTTCTCCTCTCATCCCTGGGCTACAACACCGCCAGTTGTTGCTCGGAAGTGCTGTTAGCACAGTGAACACTTGCTCCTGTTTACTGGGGTTCAGTAATGTCAGCTGTTCCCCTGCTTGTGAACGGCAAAAGTCCTGCTGCCTCCACCCTGTTCTCTTCTCATCCCTGGCTACAACACCCCCAGTTGTGCTCGGAAGTGCTGTTTTGCACAGTCAACACTTGCTCCTGTGTTACTGGGGTTCAGTAATGTCACTGTTCCCCTGCTGTGATAACGGCAAAAAGTCCTGCTGCCTCCACCCTGTTCTCTTCTCATCCCTGGCTACAACACCGCCAGTTGTAGCTCGGAAGTGCTGTTAGCACAGTCTACACTTGCTCCTGTGTTACTGGGGTTCAGTAATGTCAGCTGTTCCCCCTGCTGTGTGAACGGCAAAAAGTCCTGCTGCCTCCACCATGTTCTCTTCTCATCCCTGGGCTACAACACCGCCAGTTGTTGCTCGGAAGTGCTGTTAGCACAGTGAACACTTGCTCCTGTGTTACTGGGGTTCAGTAATGTCAGCTGTTCCCCTGCTGTGTGAACGGCAAAAAGTCCTGCTGCCTCCACCCTGTTTCTCTTCTCATCCCTGGGCTACAACACCGCCAGTTGTAGCTCGGAAGTGCTGTTACCACAGTCTACACTTGCTCCTGTGTTACTGGGGTTCAGTAATGTCAGCTGTTCCCCTGCTGTGTGTACGGCAAAAAGTCCTGCTGCCTCCACCCTGTTCTCCTCTCATCCCTGGCTACAACACCGCCAGTTGTAGCTCGGAAGTGCTGTTAGCACAGTCAACACTTGCTCCTGTGTTACTGGGTTCAGTAATGTCAGCTGTTCCCCTGCTGTGTAACGGCAAAAAGTCCTGCTGCCTCCACCCCTGTTCTCTTCTCATCCCTGGGCTACAACACCGCCAGTTGTTGCTCGGAAGTGCTGTTAGCACAGTAACACTTGCTCCTGTGTTACTGGGGTTCAGTAATGTCAGCTGTTCCCCTGCTGTGTGAACGGCAAAAAGTCCTGCTGCCTCCACCATGTTCTCTTCTCATCCCGGGCTACAACACCGCCAGTTGTTGCTCGGAAGTGCTGTTAGCACAGTGAACACTTGCTCCTGTGTTACTGGGTTCAGTAATGTCAGCTGTTCCCCTGCTGTGTGAACGGCAAAAAGTCCTGCTGCCTCCACCATGTCTCTTCTCATCCCTGGGCTACAACACCGCCAGTTGTTGCTCGGAAGTGCTGTTAGCACAGTGAACACTTGCTCCTGTGTTACTGGGGTTCAGTAATGTCAGCTGTTCCCCTGCTGTGTGACGGCAAAAAGTCCTGCTGCCTCCACCCTGTTTCTTCTCATCCCTGGGCTACAACACTGCCAGTTGTTGCTCGGAAGTGCTGTTAGCACAGTCAACACTTGCTCCTGTGTTACTGGGGTTCAGTAATGTCAGCTGTTCCCCTGCTGTGGATAACGGCAAAAAAGTCCTGCTGCCTCCACCCTGTTCTCTTCTCATCCCTGGGCTACAACACCGCCAGTTGTTGCTCGGAAGTGCTGTTTAGCACAGTCTACACTTGCTCCTGTGTTACTGGGGTTCAGTAATGTCAGCTGTTCCCCTGCTGTGTGAACGGCAAAAAGTCCGCTGCCTCCCCCTGTTCTCTCTCATCCCTGGGCTACAACACCGCCAGTTGTTGCTCGGAAGTGCTGTTAGCACAGTCAACACTTGCTCCTGTGTTACTGGGGTTCAGTAATGTCAGCTGTTCCCCTGCTGTGTGAACGGCAAAAAGTCCTGCTGCCTCCACCATGTTCTCTTCTCATCCCTGGCTACAACACCGCCAGTTGTTGCTCGGAAGTGCTGTTAGCACAGTGAACACTTGCTCCTGTGTTACTGGGGTTCAGTAATGTCAGCTGTTCCCCTGCTGTGTGAACAGCAAAAAGTCCTGCTGCCTCCACCCTGTTTCTTCTCATCCCTGGGCTACAACACCGCCATTGTTGCTCGGAAGTGCGTTAGCACAGTCAACACTTGCTCCTGTGTTACTGGGGTTCAGTAATGTCAGCTGTTCCCCTGCTGTGTGAACGGCAAAAAGTCCTGCTGCCTCCACCTGTTCTCTTCTCATCCCTGGGCTACAACACCGCCAGTTGTTGCTCGGAAGTGCTGTTAGCACAGTCAACACTTGCTCCTGTGTTACTGGGTTCAGTAATGTCAGCTGTTCCCCTGCGTGTGAACGGCAAAAAGTCCTGCTGCCTCCACCATGTTTCTCCTCTCATCCCTGGCTACAACACCGCCAGTTGTTGCTCGAAGTGCTGTTAGCACAGTGAACACTTGCTCCTGTGTTACTGGGGTTCAGTAATGTCAGCTGTTCCCCTGCTGTGTGAACGGCAAAAAGTCCTGCTGCCTCCACCATGTTCTCTTCTCATCCCTGGGCTACAACACCGCCAGTTGTTTGCTCGGAAGTGCTGTTAGCACAGTAACACTTGCTCCTGTGTTACTGGGGTTCAGTAATGTCAGCTGTTCCCCTGCTGTGTGAACGCAAAAAGTCCTGCTGCCTCCACCCTGTTGTCTTCTCATCCCTGGGCTACAACACCGCCAGTTGTGCTCGGAAGTGCTGTTAGCACAGTCAACACTTGCTCCTGTGTTACTGGGGTTCAGTAATGTCAGCTGTTCCCCGCTGTGTGAACGCAAAAAGTCCCTGCTGCCCCCACCCTGTTCTCTTCTCATCCCGGGCTACAACACCCCAGTTGTGCTCGGAAGTGCTGTTAGCACAGTCACACTTGCTCCTGGTTACTGGGGTTCAGTAATGTCAGCTGTTCCCCTGCTGTGTGAACGGCAAAAAGTCCTGCTGCCTCCACCATGTTCTCCTCTCATCCCTGGGCTACAACACCGCCAGTTGTTGCTCGGAAGTGCTGTTACACAGTCAACACTTGCTCCTGTGTTACTGGGGTTCAGTAATGTCAGCTGTTCCCCTGCTGTGTGAACGGCAAAAAGTCCTGCTGCCTCCACCATGTTCTCTCTCATCCCTGGGCTACAACACCGCCAGTTGTTGCTCGGAAGTGCTGTTAGCACAGTGAACACTTGCTCCTGTGTTACTGGGTTCAGTAATGTCAGCTGTTCCCCTGCTGTGTGAACGGCAAAAAGTCCTGCTGCCTCCACCCTGTTGTCTTCTCATCCCTGGGCTACAACACGCCAGTTGTAGCTCGGAAGTGCTGTTAGCACAGTCAACACTTGCTCCTGTGTTACTGGGGTTCAGTAATGTCAGCTGTTCCCTGCTGTGTGAACGGCAAAAAGTCCTGCTGCCTCCACCCTGTTCTCTTCTCATCCCTGGGCTACAACACCGCCAGTTGTTGCTCGGAAGTGCTGTTAGCACAGTGAACACTTGCTCCTGTGTTACTGGGGTTCAGTAATGTCAGCTGTTCCCCTGCTGTGTGAACGGCAAAAAGTCCTGCTGCCTCCACCATGTTCTCTTCTCATCCCTGGGCTACAACACCGCCAGTTGTTGCTCGGAAGTGCTGTTAGCACAGTCTACACTTGCTCCTGTGTTACTGGGGTTCAGTAATGTCAGCTGTTCCCCTGCTGTGTTACGGCAAAAAGTCCTGCTGCCTCCACCCTGTTCTCCTCTCATCCCTGGGCTACAACACTGCCAGTTGTTGCTCGAAGTGCTGTTAGCACAGTCAACACTTGCTCCTGTGTTACTGGGGTTCAGTAATGGCAGCTGTTCCCCTGCTGTGTGAACGGCAAAAAGTCCTGCTGCCTCCACCCTGTTCTCTTCTCATCCCTGGGCTACAACACCGCCAGTTGTAGCTCGGAAGTGCTGTTAGCACAGTCTACACTTGCTCCTGTGTTACTGGGGTTCAGTAATGTCAGCTGTTCCCCTGCTGTGTGAACGGCAAAAAGTCCTGCTGCCTCCACCCTGTTGTCTTCTCATCCCTGGGCTACAACACTGCCAGTTGTTGCTCGGAAGTGCTGTTAGCACAGTCAACACTTGCTCCTGTGTTACTGGGGTTCAGTAATGTCAGCTGTTCCCCTGCTGTGTGAACGGCAAAAAGTCCTGCTGCCTCCACCATGTTCTCTTCTCATCCCTGGGCTACAACACCACCAGTTGTTGCTCGGAAGTGTCATTGGCACGGGTACTCACTCCTGCCCAGACTGGTTACAGCACGCCATCTGTTTCCTGTCAGTGTAAACGTCACTTAGCCTCCAATAAGTTGTCCTGTCGTGTTGCGGTCGGGTTAGCCGACTCTATGGTGCTTGGAGTTTAGGTGCTTCCTATGTGTGCTGCGGGATATGCAAATAAAGGCTGTTTCCGTTGTGACAATAGGACAATCACCCACTGTAGTACTGTGGGATTCGGTAACTGCGGCCGGCTCTGGCCTGTCATCTTAAATTTCCATGGGTACCTTCTGCTACCCGTCCGGGTTCCAGTACCGTCAGCTGGTTCTCCGCAGTGCCTTTGGCCTAGGTGCCTCCATCTCGGTATCCGAGTTCCAGCAACGTCTGCTGGTCCTTGGTAGTGCTTTGGAGCACAGGTACCTCCTGCTTAGTAACCGTGTCCCAGTAACGTCAGCTGGTCCTCGGTTGTGCCATTGGCTCTTTTCCTTCTGCTGCCCCTCCGGGTTCCAGCACAGTCAGCTGGTCCTCGTTACTTGCATTGGCTCTTGTACCTTCTGCTACCCGTCCGGGTTCCAGTACCGTCAGCTGGTTCTCCGCAGTGCCTTTGGCCTAGGTGCCTCCATCTCGGTATCCGAGTTCCAGCAACGTCTGCTGGTCCTTGGTAGTGCTTTGGAGCACAGGGACCTCCTGCTTAGTAACCGTGTCCCAGTAACGTCAGCTGGTCCTCGGTTGTGCCATTGGCTCTTTTCCTTCTGCTGCCCCTCCGGGTTCCAGCACAGTCAGCTGGTCCTCGTTACTTGCATTGGCTCTTGTACCTTCTGCTACCCGTCCAGGTTCCAGTACCGTCAGCTGGTTCTCCGCAGTGCCTTTGGCCTAGGTGCCTCCATCTCGGTATCCGAGTTCCAGCAACGTCTGCTGGTCCTTGGTAGTGCTTTGGAGCACAGGTACCTCCTGCTTAGTAACCGTGTCCCAGTAACGTCAGCTGGTCCTCGGTTGTACCATTGGCTCTTTTCCTTCTGCTGCCCCTCCGGGTTCCAGCACAGTCAGCTGGTCCTCGTTACTTGCATTGGCTCTTGTACCTTCTGCTACATTTACAAATTGAAGATTTTTCAATGCTTTTTTGGGTAATCACTCTGGATCTCCAACAATGAAGACGACGACCCTGATGACCACCCCGAAGAAGATGACAACCACAAGGACGACGAGCATCAAGCCAACCAGCCTAAACACCATCACAAAGAAGAAATAAAAGATTACCAAACAGGACTAAGAAGGTTAAGACAAACTACAAGATACAGAACAAGAGACTTAAGAACAATAAGCAGAAGATCAAAAAGCAGAAGAACATGAAGTATAAGACCAAAATGAAGAGCAAAATATATGCTCTAAATTCTAAGCAGAAGAAGACTAAGCAGTGTATGGGGGTGAGTCCGTTCCTCCTCGTGGTGCCCCTGGAAATGCCTGCTGATGCAGGCTAAACTGAACACGGACAAATACTGTTGTAATTTAAATCTTTTGTGACAGCAAGAACGGAAGGATGAAAAATTCATACTTTGACAGATTACAAGTACAGGATTCTCTGTCACAAATAAGAATATGATGAAGAAGATGAAGTACAATATGAATAAGAATAATAGTTTAATAAGAAGAATCTGAGTAATGTTAACAAAAAGATGAATAGCAAGAAGTTTAAGAAGAAGATAAAGAAGGTGAAGATGAAGAATAATTTGATGAAAAAGATGATGCTGCTGAAGATTATGAAGGAGAAAGTGTGTGAAAAGTTAAAAAGGTGAAGAGCATGGAAGTTGTGAAATATACATATTTGCCAAAATAGAAAAAACGTTAACAACATTGTCAATTTCTTCGTCAATCCGAACATCTTTAAAAAAAAAAAATATTTATGCTATTCCATTTGATTGGGTTAAACATCTATGCCTTTAATGTCTCCTCAACCTTCCACAATACATTGTACATTACTCTTTGTTGTTTTCCTTCATGTACAATTAACCAACAAGGCAAGAATGGGGTTTTTTTAATTCCGATATTTTGTTCCCATAGACTTACATGGGACTTCCGGTATCGGTATCGGGTATCGCCGATATTTTAATGGTATCGGCGATACCATTCCGATTCCGATACTTTTGGATATCGGAAAGTATCGCTCAACTCTATCCATCATGTAAAAATGAGAATCGGTAACAAAACTCATGCATTACCTTGTTAAAGTCAATAATGCATAGTCACAATAGCTAAATATATACCTGCAAGTTTTGCTGAAACAACGACAACTGATAGAAAAGGTGAATGATATCTAGTTATCAGACTGAATAGCGACACCTGTACAATGTCGATATAATACTGTACCTTAACAAAAAGGCTGTTTGCAACCAATGTATTATATACGGATGGAAGCGCATCACACTAATAGATTTGAGTTATTTGAAATAGAATGGAGCAGCACCAATTAGAGAAAAATGTCAAGGATGAGGCAGTGAGACACGCTCAGCAGAGTACAAGCAGCAGTGGTTGAAGAACTAACTGGAGCGGGATCTGCACTCCAAAAATGAAAACCTCTGACTACAGTAAACACTGCACACAACTGTTCAGTAGCTGTGAAAGGCCCGTTTGTGTACTTCTATATTGTTTGCAACCAATGTATTTGATACGGATGGAAGCACGTCACACTAATAGATTTGATTTTTTTTTAAATAGAATGGAGCAGCACCAATTAGAGAAAAATGTCAAGGATGAGGCAGTGAGACACGCTCAGCAGAGTACAAGCAGCAGTGGTTGAAGAAATAACTGGAGCGGGATCTGCACTCCAAAAATAAAAACCTCTGACTACAGTAAACACTGCACACAACTGTTCAGTAGCTGTGAAAGGCCCGTTTGTGTACTTCTATATTGTTTGCAACCAATGTATTGGATACGGATGGAAGCACGTCACTCTAATAGATTTGAATTATTTGAAATAGAATGTAGCAGCAACAATTAGAGAAAAATGTCAA
The DNA here is from genome assembly GCA_033576555.1 of Oophaga sylvatica. Classification (NCBI taxonomy): domain Eukaryota; kingdom Metazoa; phylum Chordata; class Amphibia; order Anura; family Dendrobatidae; genus Oophaga; species Oophaga sylvatica. Next base: position 10,015 of record JARQOD010006227.1, read on the forward strand.
GGATGAGACAGTGAGACACGCTCAGCAGACTACAAGCAGCAGTGGTTGAAGAACTAACTGGAGCGGGATCTGCACTCCAAAAATGAAAACCTCTGACTACAGTAAACACTGCACACAACTGTTCAGTAGCTGTGAAAGGCCCGTTTGTGTGTTCTATATTGTTTGCAACCAATGTATTTGATACGGATGAAAGCACGTCACACTAATTGATTTCATTTTTTTTAAATAGAATGGAGCAGCACCAATTAGAGAAAAATGTCAAGGATGAGGCAGTGAGACACGCTCAGCAGAGTACAAGCAGCAGTGGTTGAAGAACTAACTGGAGCGGGATCTGCACTCCAAAAATTAAAACCTCTGACTACAGTAAACACTGCACACAACTGTTCAGTAGCTGTGAAAGGCCCATTTGTGTGCTTCTATATTGTTTGCAACCAATGTATTTGATATGGATGGAAGCACGTCACACTAATAGATTTCATTTTTTTAAATAGAATGGAGCAGCACCAATTAGAGAAAAATGTCAAGGATGAGGCAGTGAGACACGCTCAGCAGAGTACAAGCAGCAGTGGTTGAAGAACTAACTGGAGCGGGATCTGCACTCCAAAAATTAAAACCTCTGACTACAGTAAACACTGCACACAACTGTTCAGTAGCTGTGAAAGGCCCGTTTGTGTACTTCTATATTGTTTGCAACCAATGTATTTGATACGGATGAAAGCACGTCACACTAATAGATTTCATTTTTTTTAAATAGAATGGAGCAGCACCAATTAGAGAAAAATGTCAAGGATGAGGCAGTGAGACACGCTCAGCAGAGTACAAGCAGCAGTGGTTGAAGAACTAACTGGAGCGTGATCTGCACTCAAAAAAAAAAAACCTCACAGACTAGAGTGAACACTGCACACAACTGTTCACTATCTCTGAAAGGCTCCTTTCTGTACTTCTATAGTGTTTGCAACCAATGTATTGTATACGGATGGAAGCGCGTCACACTATAATTTCTATTGAATGGAGCAGCAAGAATTACACTAAAGAAAAAAAAAAGAGTCTGTGAGTGACACGTGCAGATGCCTACAAACAGCGTTGGATGCAGAGCAAACTGCAGCGTCACCTGCACTCTCACACACACACCTTGCACAGAGCTGTTAAAACAACACTGCAAGGCAAAAGGAAGCTTTACACAGCGGTTGGTAAACTAGCCTGCCTAAAGCACAGTACACAAAATCGCAATCTCTAACTGTCCCTCAGTCAGCAGAGCAGCGTTCTGTCCCTAACTGAATTCACAGCACAGTGACGCTAAAATGGCGGCGGCGCCTTTTATAGTGCATTCTGACATAATTTCAGCATCCAATCACAGCCATGCCATTAGTTAACATGACCGCAGCATTACAGGATGTGCCCACACTTCTTAGGATTCCTCATTGACTGACTAAAATCACATTGCCTCTCAAAGAATTATGGGAACTTCCGATTCCGGTATACGATATATGGAAAATATCTGAACTAAGTATCGGAATTCCGATACAGCGAATATCGGCCGATACCCGATACTTGAGGTATCGGAATGCTCAACTCTAGTAAACGCCCTCCCCCAAAAGAAATTCATGAATTGCTCGTTTTTGTTCATTCTGCCTCCCAAAAATCGTAATAAAAAGCGATCAAAAAATGTCATGTTCCCAAAAATGGTACCAATAAAAACGTCAACTCGTCCCACAAAAATAAGACCTCACATGACTCTGTGGGCCAAAATATGGAAAAATTATAGCTCTCAAAATGTGGTGATGCAAAAAATATTTTTTGCAATAAAAAGCTTCTTTTAGCGTGTGACAGCTGCCAAACATAAAAACTCACTATAAATAGTAAATCAAACCCCCTTTTATCACCCCCTTAGTTAGGGAAAAATAATAAAATTAAAAAAATTTATTTATTTCCATTTTCCCATTAGGGTTAGGGTTGGGGCTAAATTTAGGGTTAGAGATGGGGCTAAAGTTAGGGTTAGGGTTGGGATTAGGGTGAGGGTGTGTTAGGGTTAGGTTTGTGGTTAGGGTTATGATTAGGGCTGGGATTAGGGTTAGGGGTGTGTTGGTTTTAGGGTTGGAGTTAGAATTGGGGTTTTCCACTGTTTAGGCACATCAGGTGATCTCCAAACGTGACATGGCGTCTGATCTCAATTCCAGCCAATTCAGCGTTGAAAAAGTCAAAAGGTGCTCCTTCCTTTCTGAGCTCTGCCATGAGCCCAAACAGTAGTTTGCCCCAAGATATGAGGTATCAGCGTACTCAGGAAAAATTGCACAATAACTCTTGGGGTCCAATTTCTTCTGTTACCCTTGGAAAATAAAAAATTTGGGGCAAAAATATAATTTTTGTGGAAAAACATATGATTTTTTGTTTTTATGGCTCTACGTTATAAACTTCTGTGAATCATTTGGGGTTAAAAGTGCTCACCACACATCTAGTTAAGTTCCTTTGGGGGTCTAGGTTTCAAAAATGGGTCACTTGTGGGGGGTTTCCACTGTTTAGGCACATCAGGGACTCTCCAAATGCGACATGACACTCGCAGACCATTCCATCAAAGTCTGCATTACTAAACCTCACTACTTCTATTCTGAGCTCCGACGTGTGCCCATACAGTAGTTTTCTCCCACATGTAGGGTATCAGCGTACTCAGGACAAATTGGAGAACAACTTTTGGGGTCCAATTTCTCCCGTTACCCTTGGTAAAATAAAAAAATTGGTGACTAAAAGATCATTTTGTGGGAAAAAAATAGGCTTTTTTATTTACATGCCTGGGCATTTAAACTTGTGTGAAGCACTTGGGGGTTCAAAGTGCTCACCACAGATCTAGATAAGTTCCTTAGGGGGTATAGTTTCCAAAATGGGGTCACTTTTGGGGGGTTTAAAATGTCATTACTTCCTTTCTGAGTCCTGCTGTGCTCCCAAACAGTATTTCCCCCCACATATGGGGAATCAGCATATCAGGACAAATTGGACAACTTTTTGGGTCCAATTTCCTTGGGAAAAATCTAAAATTGGGGACTAAAAAATAATTTTTGTGGAATTTTTATTTATTTATTTATTTTTTTTAACACCCAGGCATTATAAACTTTAGTGAAACACTTGGGGGTTAAACGTGCTCACAACAGATCTAGATAAGTTCCTTAGGGGTCTAGTTTCCAAAATGGTGTCACTTGTAGGGGTTTCCACTGTTTAGGCACATTAGGGGCTCTCCAAACGCGACATGGCATCCAGCCAAAACTGCGCTCCTTCCTTTCTGAGCTCTGCCATGCACCCAAACAGTGGTTTACCCCCACATATTGGATATCAGCGTACTCAGAACAAATTGCACAATAACTTTTGAGGTCTTGTTACCCTTGGGAAAATAAAAATTGGGGTATCAGAGTACTCAGGACAAATTGGACAACAACTTTTATGGTTCAATTCCTCCTGTTACCCTTGGGAAAATAAACAATTGGTGACTGAAATATCATTTTTGTGGGAAAAAAATAGGATTTTTTATTTTCATGCCCGGGCATTATAAACTTATGTGAAACACTTGGGGTTCAATGTGCTCACCACAGATCTAGATAAGTTCCTTAGGGGTATAATCCCAAAACAATTTGATACTCATAAAAAATTCTTTTTTAAAAATTATTAAAATTAATACCAGTATTTTATTATAAAAAATGGATGAACACAACCAAATTTAATAAAATATAAAGCTTTATTGAAGACAAAAAATAAAATTAAACATATACAATATATATAAAAATTATTATTACAATTAGTGTGTGTGGGGCTTCATGTGTCCAAAATGATTGGTATTTAATTAATTTATTTGAATAATAACCTCCTCAAGTGCTAAAGAAAATTGTGCATATATACCAAAAATTGGTGAAAAAAAAAAAAACACATATAATGACTATTGAGTAATAATTCAAGTGCAACTAAAAAAATGTATATATATATATATATATACATATACACTACCGGTCAAAAGTTTAGGGTCACTTAGAAATGTCCTTATTTTTGAAAGAAAAGCAGTTTTTTTCCAATGAAGCTAACATTAAATGATTCAGAAATACACTCTATACAGTGTTAATGTGGTAAATGACTATTCTAGCGGCAAACGTCTAGTTTGTAATGCAATATCTTCATAGGTGTATAGAGGCCCATTTCCAACAACCATCACTCCAGTGTACTTATGGTATTTTGGTTCGCTAACTGTGTAAGAAGGCTAATAGATGGTTAAAATACCCTTTAAAACCCTTGTGCAAGTATGTTAACACAGCTGAAAACCGTTTGGTTGATTAGAGAAGCTATAAACCTGACCTTCCTTTGAGCTTGTTGAGAATCTGGAGCATTACATTTGTTGGTTCCATTAAACTCTCAAAATGGCCAAAAAAAAGAACTTTCTTGTGAAACTCGACATTCTATTCTTGTTCTTAGAAATGAAGGCTATTCCATGCGAAAAATTACCAAGAAACTGAAGAATTCATACAATGGTGTGTAGTACTCCCTTTAGAGGAGTGCACAAACAAGCTCTAACCAGAGAAGAAAGACAAGTGGGAGGCCCCGCTGCACAACTGAGCAACAAGACAAGTACATTAGAGTCTTTAGTTTGAAAAATTGACGCCTCACAGGTCCTCAACTGGCAGCTTCATTAAACAGTACACATTAAACGCCAGTGTCAACATCTACAGTGAAGAGGCGATTTGGGGATGCTGGCCTTCAGGGCAGATTGGCAAAACAAAAGCCATATTTAAGACTTTCTTAAATGAAAGGAAAAGATTAATATGGGCAAAAGAACACAGACATTGGACAGAGGAATATTGGCTTTTGTTTTGCCAATCTGCCCTGAAGGCCAGCATCCCCAAATCGCCTCTTCACTGTAGATGTTGACACTGGCGTTTAATGTGTACTGTTTAATGAAGCTGCCAGTTGAGGACCTGTGAGGCGTCAATTTTTCAAACTAAAGACTCTAATGTACTTGTCTTGTTGCTCAGTTGTGCAGCGGGGCCTCCCACTTGTCTTTCTTCTCTGGTTAGAGCTTGTTTGTGCACTCCTCTAAAGGGAGTACTACACACCATTGTATGAATTCTTCAGTTTCTTGGTAATTTTTCGCATGGAATAGCCTTCATTTCTAAGAACAAGAATAGACTGTCGAGTTTCACAAGAAAGTTCTTTTTTTTTGGCCATTTTGAGAGTTTAATGGAACCAACAAATGTAATGCTCCAGATTCTCAACAAGCTCAAAGGAAGGTCAGGTTTATAGCTTCTCTAATCAACCAAACGGTTTTCAGCTGTGTTAACATACTTGCACAAGGGTTTTAAAGGGTATTTTAACCATCTATTAGCCTTCTTACACAGTTAGCGAACACAAAATACCATAAGTACACTGGAGTGATAGTTATTGGAAATGGGCCTCTATACACCTATGAAGATATTGCATTACAAACTAGACGTTTGCCGCTAGAATAGTCATTTACCACATTAACACTGTATAGAGTGTATTTCTGAATCATTTAATGTTAGCTTCATTGGAAAAAAACTGCTTTTCTTTCAAAAATAAGGAAATTTCTAAGTGACCCTAAACTTTTGACCGGTAGTGTATATATATAGGTGCACCAAATTTAATTAATATACAAAAATTATAAGTGTGACAATAGAAAGCATACAAATAAATCACAAAATGTGATAAAAAATATAACAGTGAAAATCAGAAAAACGCATCTGGTGCCCAAACCATCAAATGAAAATATCAGTGCACATAAAGTGTATTATTAATGAAAAAATATATATAACGCTGAATAACGCTGAATTAATTAAACAACACCATGTGCTAAATTAGCAGTGAACTCCAGAGAAAGAAACACAACTGGTGCCCAAACCATCAAATGAAAATATCAATGCACATAAGGTGTGTTATTTTTGATAAAAGTAACGCTGAATAACGCTTAATTAATCACACAACAATATGTGCTATAATAGCAGTGAACTCCAAAGAAAAAAACAGTAGTGCACAAAATGAATAAAAGCAGGAGATACCAACCAGTTAAGACACACTACTGCCCCAGCACACACCACTCCAACGCACGTTTCACAGTTGCTTCGTCAGGGAGTGGTGTGGCTGAGCACAAGTGTCTTTTTATAGGAGAACCCCAGCTGTTTAATCAAAAATCAATCAGGAGTGCTATAATTATGTGGCGCCATTTGCTGAACATACTACCCCCACCACCGCGATATCCAGGGACCGGAAGTGCGTCACAGAGGGCGTCAAATGACACCATCTGCGGCGCACCAATCCGGACACAGGAACCACGGCAGAGCAGGCGCATGCGCAGAATGGCGCACAGCGCTCCTGCATCCATCTTAGTAATGGGAAATCGCTGCAATAAAGGTTCTAAACCAGATATACAAGACAAATTTATTTTAAATTAAACTGATCCATTCATAATATGTAAAAAAGAGGAACAATATATGCACATAATAATTCATTCATCTATTACCAATATATTCATAATATATGCACAGTGTATAAATCAAATAATACAATGATAAATTAATATAAACCACACATATATATAATAGCAATTATAAAATCATAATCCAATTAATCCTCATATTTAATTACAATATATATAAATGTGTAAAGAAACATATATATAAATGTATAAAAATAATGAAAATAAATGATAAAAAAATAATATATAAAAAAATATAATAATAATTATGATAATATTAATGATAATATATAAAGAAAATTACTGATGAAAAAATGTGCAAAAGTGAATATATCCCATAACAAAAATATATTAATATAGAATCAGAAAAAGAAAAAGAAAACCCAGCCACTAAATAATTAAAGAAAACTAGAAAAACCCCACTGTTCATTAAGACCCCTAGGAATCATGCTCTCTAACATGGTGATCCATTTACATTCTTTTTGTGCCAGTAATTTCGTGAGATCCCCTCTCCTGTTTCCCACATGAATTCTGTCAATGCCTCTTACTTTCAACAAATGTGACTGATGTGGGTGAAATTCACAAAAATGCCTTGCTAAGGGTTTTAACTTAGAAAAATCTCCACCCTCTGTAGCCTTGATTTTGTCAGCTGCCTTGATATCCTTAATATGTTCTAAAACTCTGACACGTAAATCACGTGTCATCATACCAACATAAATGGAATTACATGGACAAGTGGCTAAATATATAACCATAATTGTACGACAGTTGATGAAGTGTAATATCTTGAATTCCTTAGTATTACTGGAATCATAAAAGATATCTGTTTTTACCATATATTGGCAAGCTTTGCATGTCCCACAACAGACAGAACCCCATTTAGGGCCCTTAGAGCCAAAAATGAATTTAGAAACAGGAGGCACATAGTGGCTATGTACAAGGGTATCTCGTATTGTTCTACTACGCTTAGCTACAATCAACGGTCTTTTGGGCAAAAACTTAGACAAATATGGATCTTTTAATAGAATAGGCCAAAATTTAGAGACAATACTGGTCATTTCATTCCATCTTGAATGATATTTAGTAATAAATCGTATCTCTCCATCTACTTTCTTTTCTTTATTTTTGGCAGCTAACAGGATAGATCTATCTGTATCTCTTGCTCTACAGTAAGCCTTGTGAACAATATCTTTCTTGTATCCTCGTTGCAAAAATCTACTTTTCAATTCTTCAGCCTGTTCTTCAAAAACCTCATTACGATCACATATTCGCTTTGTTCTCAAGAATTGTCCAGTTGGAATTGCACGGATTACATGAGATGGATGTGATGATTTTGCATGTAACAATGCATTAACACTTGTTTCTTTCCTATAAATAGATGTATGAAGTTGTCCGGTATTATCCACTGTAATCTTCAAATCCAGAAAGTCAATCATATCCTGTCTGATATTCCAGGTAAGTTTAATGTTATTGGAATTGTTGTTCAAATGTTGTAAAAATTCTTCCAAATCTTTTCGTGGCCCCTGCCAGACAAATAGCACATCATCAATGAATCTCATCCACAGAGCTATTGATTCTACCTGCATCATATCCATATTCTGAACATATTCTTGTTCCCATAGACCCATTGTTAAATTTGCATAAGAAGGTGCAAAAGCCGCACCCATCGCCACACCTCTTTTTTGCAAATAAAATCGATCCTTGAAAACAAAGTAATTATGACAAAGAACATATTCCAATAATTGCATTAAAAATTCTATTAAAGAAGCTTCATACAAACGACTAGATAAGTAACGCTTAACTGCAAACAATCCATATTCATGAGGAATAGAAGTATAGAGCGCTTCAACATCACAAGTAACAATATACATGTCACTGCTCATACATATCCCATCTAGTCGTTGTAACGCTTCTGTACTATCTTTAATAAAAGAAGGTAGGTCCATCACAATTGGTTTTAAATAAAAATCTAAAAATTTTGAGATCGGTTCTATCAAACTGCCATTTCCTGATATAATAGGGCGTCCTGGTGGTTCTATTACGCTTTTATGTACTTTGGGTAAAAAATATATAGTTGGAACCCTAGGAAAATCTACCCTTAAGCCTTCCCAGATGTTTTTAGTTATGATACCCTCATCTAAAGCTGAATCCAAAATGCCAAATAGATCTTTCTGAAAAGCACAGGTAGGATCCTGAGACAGCCGTTCATAACACGATGAGTCATTAAGCTGTCTAAAAGCTTCTTTCTCGTATTTAACAGATGGCCAGACTACAATATTTCCTCCCTTGTCGGATGGTTTAAATACCACCTCTTTCATTTCTGCTAATTCATTAAGGGCTCGTCTCTGTTCATATTTCAAATTATCAAAAGATCTACTTGAAGGTAATTGTTTAATTTCATCACAAACCATCCTTACGAAAATTTCAACAGATGAGTTCAAAGTTAAAGTCGGGAAAGACTTGGATTTCTTTTTAATAAATTCAGGGAATTTACCTGGTGTGTACTCCTGTTCTGCAATAAGATCCTCTGACGTCTGTAATGCCGCCAATTCTTCTTCTGTAGAAAAAGTATTATTACAGGATCTTTTATCATTATGGTATTTCTTCAATAATAATTTACGCGCAAATAAAAAAGTGTCTTTTATTGCTGAAAAATGGTCTATTTTGGCTGTTGGACAAAAGCCCAAGCCTAAAGATAACACTGAAATTTGATCAGAAGTCAATTGTATGTCAGATAAATTAATTACCTTTAGAGTTCCATCACTTGATTCATTTTCTCGATGATTTGTAGTTTTGCGCTTATTCATCATGAACCTTGTGTTGTATTTGTTATAAGTGTCCATAGAACCACCATTAGGGGTATCAATAGAGCTTACAGAACTACCACTTGTCATGGAGCTGGTTGATTCAGGTCTTCTTAATGTTAATTTACTGCGCCATTTGTATATTTTATTATTCTGATAATCTTGAATATCTCGTTGAAATTTTGTTAATTTTAATTTCTGAATCTCTGATTCCCATTTCGAATGAGAAATATTTAGATCTTCATCAAATTTAGAGAGTTGATCACTTGTAAGGTTTTTCTGTAGTTTTTCTTGTAATATTTTAATATCAGTCTCCAATAACTCTAATTTTTTCTTATCAATTTCAATCAAAATTTCAATAAAAGTACGGGAGCAAATATTACATGCATCTTCCCATTTCTTTAATAATAATTCATCTTCCAAATGAAATGAAGGAAATACCTGTATTCTTAGGCCTCTGGGTATTAAATCTCGTTGTAGATATTGTTCCAGAGAATTTTTGTTCCACCAGGTTTTTATTCTTTTATATAGAATATCTTTCATCATAGATTTTTCCTCCTTCATATTTGTAAATACTCCATCCGTATTATTGCTACCCGCCTCCTTAAAATAGAGGTAAGCTGTGACAGCCAATTTGTTTCACGATTTTTATAATCCATTTTGCTGGTCTCTTCCAAAACAAATAAAGCAAAATCCTATACAGAAAAGAAATACCAGAAAAGACACTATTCAATATTTTAATGAATATCAATAAACAATTGTATAATCCCAAAACAATTTGATACTCATAAAAAATTCTTTCTTAAAAATTATTAAAATTAATACCAGTATTTTATTATAAAAAATGGATGAACACAACCAAATTTAATAAAATATAAAGCTTTATTGAAGACAAAAAATAAAATTAAACATATACAATATATATAAAATTATTATTACAATTAGTGTGTGTGGGGCTTCATGTGTCCAAAATGATTGGTATTTAATTAATTTATTTGAATAATAACCTCCTCAAGTGCTAAAGAAAATTGTGCATATATACCAAAAATTGGTGAAAAAAAAAAAAGAACACATATAATGACTATTGAGTAATAATTCAAGTGCAACTAAAAAAATGTATATATATACATATATATATATAGGTGCACCAAATTTAATTAATATACAAAAATTATAAGTGTGACAATAGAAAGCATATAAATAAATCACAAAATGTGATAAAAAATATAACAGTGAAAATCAGAAAAACGCATCTGGTGCCCAAACCATCAAATGAAAATGTCAGTGCACATAAAGTGTATTATTAATGAAAAAATATATATAACGCTGAATAACACTGAATTGATCAAACAACAACATGTGCTAAATTAGCAGTGAACTCCAGAGAAAAAAACACAACTGGTGCCCAAACCATCAAATGAAAATAATAAAAGAATAAATCCCCAACAGTGTCACCAGCAAAGGACCCCCACACCATCACACCACCTCCTCCATGCTTCACGGTGGGAACCAGGCATGTAGAGTCCAGCCGTTCACCTTTTCTGCATGCAAAGCAGTAATCAAAGCAAAAGGTGGCTACTTTGAAGAACCTAGAATATAAGACATATTTTCAGTTGTTTCACACTTTTTTGTAAAGTGTAATGTATAATTCCACATGTGTTAATTAATAGTTTTGATGCCTTCAGTGTGATTCTACAATTTTCATAGTCATGAAAATACAGAAAAATCTTTGAATGAGAAGGTGTGTCCAAACTTTTGGTCTGTACTGTATTTCTCTGTTTTAAGGGAATAAATATTCAAAGTTTGAAAATTGCTAAATTTTCCAAATTTTCGCCATATTTCCATTTTTTCATAAATAATCGCAAGTTATATCGAAGAAATTTTACCACTAACGTGAAGTACAATATGTCACGAGAAAACATTCTCAGAATCGCTAAGATCTGTTGAAGCGTTCTAGAGTTATAGCCTCATAAAGAGACAGTGGTCAGAATTGTAAAAATTGGCCCGTTCATTAACGTGCAACCACCCTTGGGGGTTAAGGGGTTAATACTGTGTATTGCCCCTACTAACATCAATGACAGCTTGAAGTCTTTTGTTGTAGTTCTGGATGAGGTTCTTTATTTTCTCAAATGGTAAAGCTGCTCTCTCTTCTTGGCAACAAGCCTCCAGTTTCTGTAAATTCATTGGCTGTCTAGCATGAACTGCGCACTTGAGATCTCTCCAGAGTGTCTCAATGATATTGAGGTCAGGAGACTGAGATAGCCACTCTAGAACCTTCACTTTGTTCTGCTGTAGCCAATGACAGGTTTACTTGGCCTTGTGTTTTGGATCGTTGTCATGTTGGAACGTCCAAGTACGTCCCATGCGTAGCAGTATTTCCTGATAACATGCTGTATTCATCTTTCCTTCAACTTTGGCCAAGTTTTCTGTGCCTCACACATCCCCACAACATCAGCGATCCACCTCCGTGCTTTACAGTAGGAATTGTGTTCCTTTCATCAAAGTCCTTGTTGACCTCTCTCCAGTCTCTCTCCAGTCTCTGCTGACTGACATTATCAATTACTTTGATATCTTTTTGTATCCCTTTCCTGTTTTATACAGTTATACTTTTCCCATAAATCCAATGACAATTCTTCTGCTTTCCCCATGACTCACAATCCAGAAACATCAGTGGCTGCATGAAAGATGCAAAAGTCTATCTAGATCCCAGAAACTCACTAAGCTTTTATGCTCACACACTGATTACAAGCAAACAGGTCACAGGTGAGGATGTTACCTTTAGTATCCAGTCAAACCCATTTGTGTCAACTTCTCTGCATGTTGTCAGGCCAATATCACCAGGGTATGTTAACTTTTAATCAGGGTCATTTGGATGCTTTGGATTGTCATTATGACTTAAAAAGAAAAACACAGTAGTTTGACAATAAGTGGCTTCAATTAATTCAATAATACAAGGGCATTAATATCAAAAATCATAGAAAAAAAGACCCTACAGGTAATACTTTATTAATAAAATTACCGCAATGGGTAAACACCCAAACGAGTGACACAAAAACACAAACAAAAAATGTGTAAACCACTAAAATTGGGTACCACTGAGCTGTCCCAAGGTGATTCTAAGCTCACTCCTACCTGACCGCGGAGGTTGGCACCCTGGGGGGGAACGTTGTGGCGCCCCCGCTCCTCGATGGCTAGCCCTAGGGGCCCTATTGAACCCTACCGCGTCTAGGGATCCCACTACCCAATGGTTAGGGGGACCCCTAACGATTAGACAAAGATCAACTATGTCTAAAGACAGCCCTAAGCCCCAAATATTTAAAAACAAACAAAGTGAACACACAATTATTTGGGTGATATCAAAGATGGCTATTAAAGGGACCAATAATTAATATTTCTTAATTGAATATGGTCAGATCTGAAAATACGGTGTCTTGATATGTTACAACCGTTATATAAAGATAGTTCTATTCAGATTGGCTCAATGTCTCCTACTCAGGGTAGGTCAACAGATGGAATGCCCGGTGTCCTAATATTTCACACCGTCATTTTTTATGGTCGACCATTAGCTACAGGATAGATCATATAATACAAAAATAAATCATCTCTAATAAACGAAGGTATTGAGATAGAAATCTCGTCAGATAAATACAGTTTTCCTTACGTCAGATGGAGATATATATCGAGGGGTAAATTCCCCAATATTATAGATCACTTAATTTCAATTAATTAGAAAAATCAACAAAAATTGGTCCCATGTACAAAGGTGTATGTACACCTAAACATCCCTTAGAGATAATGCATGTGTCTCATATGGAAATTAATCCCCATTGATATATGGACACAAATTCCAATTGGTCACAATGAATTCAATGATTCAATCTAGATTTCTGATAAATGTAACCTGTCCACAATGTGTCAATGATTTAGCCGATGATATAACCACAGTGAATATCATAGTTGTGCTGTATTACGCAGAATGATTGACCTCTTGATATTAGGTCCAATTAATATATGCAATCTGTGCTTCATATCGTAATTGCTGCACAATATTAGAACAATTGACCTCTTGATATTAGGTCAGGTTGATATCTACAAAATACACTTCATATAGTAGTTGTTGCACAATAACAGATAGCTCATTTGATTAAAGAATATGGACACGATCAATAAGTCATATCCCAATAGTGGTAGCAAGGCGGCCACTCAGAAAATACATTATGCATAGCCATCCGGCCTCATAGATCAATATAGCACAATATAGTGGCTCTCTGATAGTGACCACCACAATTATCTGACCGTCGCCCAGTCATATGACTTTATGGATTAACTATTCAAGTGTATATCTGCCATACTTATCTGACAGATTTGCCACCCGTCACCCCTCTCTATATGCCTCAACGCGTTTCGCCCACCGGGCTCATCAGGAGGCTCGATACGCCGATGACATGTGTCTTCCAATATGGTGCAGTAACAAGCCGATGCAAGGACACCGCTCTCCTTTTCAAGGAACGTCACCGCCCCCATTTCTGACACACCACCTATCAGTGGATATCCCCTCGGTGATGCCTATCACATCATTAAAGGACACGCCTTCTGTTGTGTCACGTCACAGTGACTCATCCCCTAGCTATGAGCGTCTCTGCAGTAGTACCTCCCATCTCTCGTATGGACACTACCTCCAGCGTGGCACGTGACTGTGACTCGCCACTTAGCTGTAGATGTCCCTGTAGTGATATCTCTTGTGACACATAGAAACACTCATTTCACACTGTTATATGCCCCCCCCTAACGGAGGGTATCCTAGCAGTGATTCTTCTCGCATTATGTATAGTCATTTCTTCTAATGTGTCACGTCATGTGACTCACTGCCTGGCGGTGAGTGTTACCCTAATGATGCTTACCGCATCATGTATAAACACTCCCTCTCGTACTCTCATATCACAAAAAGTTCACCACCGAGAGATTCCACCTCTTGGGTGGCGGGGATATGTGTCACATCATATGACTCACCTATACGTGGTGAGTATTACCACGGTGATGCTTATCGCATCATATATAGATACTCCCTCTGGTGTTGTCATATCAAAAAAAGTTCACACCGAGAGATTCCACCTTCTACCCAGCGAGGATTCATAACCTCGCATGCCTATTTAATGGTACTACAGTAGGGGATGTCTCTTATAATATTTCATTCTCTGAAAAATTACCCCCACTTTCCATTCACCATCTAGCATAGGATAAATGTGGATACCCGTAAAATCACACGTCTCGTATTTCAGGCAGACATTAGCCCAGATATATAGCTCCCAGGTTGCCTGTCAAATATCGGTAAAATTTCCTTCTCAGAACCATCCTTGTTCATCAAAATAGGAGATGACGGATATAGAGGGATATATAGATCAAAAAGAAGAGCGATACTCAGATACCTGAAATGTATATATGGATATATATGACTCCCTATAAAAGGGGGGCTACTTATTATCAAAAAATTGATAGCCAAGCTACCTTTTATTAGGTCCCTAACATCATATTGGCTATAAAAAACAGGCAGAAGTGAAGTAAGTTAGAGAAAACAGGCAAAAGAGAGTTGTTCATTCAGACCATATGGTTCTTGGGAGTTCAGTCTGAAGATCCACTCACACTCCCTCTTTAGGATTCTTTTATCAGTATTGCCCCCCCCTTGGATTCATATGTACGACCTCGATGATCATGAATTTAATATCACTGGGGTTACTACTATGACAGGAGAGCATATGATTCGCTAAAGGAGTCTCCCTCCTATTACAGATATCCCCCAAGTGCTCTCCTACTCTCCTTCTAAACTCTCGTCCAGTCTTGCCTATATAGTCCTTTGGACAGGAACATGTTGCTTTGTATATAACTCCAGCTGTTTTACAATTTGAAAAATCCCGTACATAGAATATCTTGCCCGTACATGAACTGGAAAAAGATTTTGAGGGTAACATCCATTTGCAAAAACTGCAATTACCACATTTGAAGAACCCCTGAGGTTTCCTGTCCAGCCAAGTCCCTTTCATGAGAGGTCTTTTATATTGACTATGGACAAGTAGGTTCTTCAAGGATCGACCTTTCCTAAAGGTGATGTTGGGGCGCATTCCCACAGCATCCCTTAGGTCGGGATCCATCCTAAGAATTTCCCAATGTTTTGTTAGGATTCTCCTGACCTCCTGATATACCATATTGATTTTTCTGTAGCTCCCTTCGTTGTTTTTCTTGCCTTTTTTCATCTATGTCATGTTCTACGATCTCTGACCTCATTATATCCAGTGGGGGATGGTGATGTTTATTGGTATTACTAGCACTTTTCTATAACATTGGCTCACAGCAAAGGGAGAGGTATTTACTTGGCATGCATTGTGCCTATATACTCAGGCATCACCTGACTAATTTTTCTGTAGCTCCCTTTGTTATTTATTGGCACTAGTAGCACTTTATTAAAACATTTGCGCATAGCAAAGGGAGAGGTGTTAACTGGGCATGCATTGTGCTTAGATATTTAGGCATATATACCTTATTGATTTTTCTGCAGCTCCCCTCTTTATTTTTCTTGCCTTTTCATCTCTCTCCTCCAGTTGGATGAGCCATCCATGTTACTTAATATTGGTTATATAGGCAATTTGTCTCATAAAACTATTATTCTCATAAACAATTTTTTTCTGTGCCCACTAATCTCATTGTGGGTATGGTTTGGCTCGGGTCTGGATATATGTGGGGTCCTATATACTGTGATTTGCAATGCATTTGATGTAATTTCTGCTGCCACCTGTGTTATATGTCCTTTATGACTTTTATGTACAGATACACATTGTTATTGAATAAAAGATTTTGTATTTTCAGTAACCTATACGCTCCTTTTTTCTCCTGGTTTATATGGTATAGATCTCTGCTGTAAAAAATATGCTACACCTTTTATACCCAAATGGTGTGGAATGCTACTATATAACGCCTCGATGTCAATTGATGCAAGCCAAGACTCACCCTCCAGATGAATCACCTCTAGTTTGGTAAGTAAATCTGATGTATCCCTCAAATAAGATGGTAACGAGGTTACAAAGGGGCGCAAGATCTCATCAATGTAGACGCCACAATTTTGTGTCAGGGAATCCACCCCCGAGACAATAGGTCTCCCTTTAAGGGGACTAGCCCCTTATGTATTTTTGGCAATGCATAAAAAGTAGCCAACATCGGGAACTTTGGAAGCAAAAATTCAAACTCAGATTTTGAGATAAGTTTAGTTGTCAAGGCCTCCTCCAAAAGTATTTTCAATTCCTCCTTGAAAGTAGCCAAGGGATCAGTTGGGAGAATCTCATAGGTGCAATTATCCAGTAGTATATTAGAACACATTGTCCGATACTCAGTATGATTCATGATGACCAGGTTCCCTCCTTTATCGGAAGACTTAATGACCAATTGGTCATTCTTCCGCAAAGTCTTCAAAGCCCTCCGTTCAATGGCAGATAGATTGTCCTCTGATTCAATATTATGCAGGCCTACTCTCTTGAGGTCTCTCTCAACTAATGACAAAAAAATGTCAATGTTACTTGTGTTATTTATTGGTGGCATTTTAGCACTCTTATTTTTAAGATTGGTAAAGGGTCCTTCTCCCTCCCCTTGTCTGGTGTCATTTTCTCTCAAGAGACCGAGGAGTGCTTGATAACCCTCAACATCCTCATCACTGAGCCCTTGCCATTGTCATTCTTCTTGGCTATTGTTCCTGAAAAATTTTTTCCATTTTAATTTCCTGCAGAACAGATTCAGATCTTTTACCCATTCAAAACAGTTAAAATTATTCATCGGGACAAAATTCAAACCTCTTAATAGTACATCCAGTTCCTCCCTTGTTAGGGTATGCGAGGACAGGTTAATAACCTGGCCCCTCGTTATTGAAACCGGGTTCTTAGATGGTAGCCTGTCCTTGCCCCCTGCTCCAAAAAAGATACTGAGGAGGAGGAGGAAGATTCAGCAGCAGGTCCCTGCGGACATGGAACTGTGGGGAATGGCATCTGAAAACCTCCCCTTTGGGGGCCTTCCCCCTTCTTCCACTTCTCCCCGATCTTCCCCTTCCACTCTGCCATCTCTGTTTCTGGAAGGAACCTCTAAATTGGGAGGGACCTCCTGTGATGTTGTCAGTTCTCTCAGTGTCAGAAGTGTCTAAATCTGATGATGACGCTTCAGATTGTCTCTCTCTTTGAAAATTGAAAATCTGATTTTCACTAAAATCCCTCAGATCTCGTTGGAACTGTAGCTGTTTACGTTCCTTTATCAGAGTCTGATATCTTTCAACTGATGTTTGTAAAAGGCCCTCTCTCCTATTAAAGTCAGGATCTGTCTTGAACTTGAGGATCCCCTCAATATGTTTATTCAATTGCGTAGTTGATTTTTCGAATATTTCCTTTTCTTCCGTTAGTAAGATTTGCATAAATCTCATTGATGATTCAATGGATTCCTTCTGCCATAGACTCATAAATTCAGGAGAGGCAATCCTGGGTGATGGATTTATATTGATCCTCAGTCCCCTAGGTACAATCCTGTTCTTCAGGTAATTCTCTAAGGTCCTGATCTCCCACCAGGATTTCAAATATTCCTTATGTGCACCATATACCTCACCAAATAAATTCTTGAGAGTCAAAGGGCCAGTATAACTGCTCTGTGAACCTCCTACACTAAATACCTGATTGGCATCTTCTAGCCAAATATCTGAGTTGATAGGGCCTGCCAGGAAGCTGGCCATGTCAATTTTGAATTCCAAGAATCAATTAATTCAATAATACAAGGGCATTAATATCAAAAATCATAGAAAAAAAGACCCTACAGGTAATACTTTATTAATAAAATTACTACAATGGGTAAACACCCAAACGAGTGACACAAAAACACAAACAAAAAATGTGTATACCACTAAAATTGGGTACCATTGAGCTGATCCTAGGGTGATTCTAAGCTCACTCTTACCTGACCGCGGAGGTTGGCACCCTGGGGGGGAACGTTGTGGGCCCCCGCTCCTCGATGGCTAGCCCTAGGGGCCCTATTGAACCCTACCGCGTCTAGGGGATCCCACTACCCAATGTTTAAGGGGACCCCTAACGATTAGACAAAGATCAACTATGTCTAAAGACAGCCCTAAGCCCCAAATATTTAAAAACAAACAAAGTGAACACACAATTATTTGGGTGATATCAAAGATGGCTATTAAAGGGACCAATAATTAATATCTCTTAATTGAATATGGTCAGATCTGAAAATACGGTGTCTTGATATGTTACACCGTTATATAAAGATAGTTCTATTCAGATTGGCTCAATGTCTCCTACTCAGGGTAGGTCAACAGATGGAATGCCCGGTGTCCTAATATTTCACACCGTCATTTTTTATGGTCGACCATTAGCTACAGGATAGATCATATAATACAAAAATAAATCATCTCTAATAAACGAAGGTATTGAGATAGAAACCTCGTCAGATAAATACAGTTTTCCTTACGTCAGATGGAGATATATATCGAGGGGTAAATTCCCCAATATTATAGATCACTTAATTTCAATTAATTAGAAAAATCCACAAAAATTGGTCCCATGTACAAAGGTGTGTGTACACCTAAACATCCCTTAGAGATAATGCATGTGTCTGATATAGAAATTAATCCCCATTGATATATGGACACAAATTCCAATTGGTCACAATGAATTCAATGATTCAATCTAGATTTCTGATAAATGTAACCTGTCCACAATGTGTCAATGATTTAGCCGATGATATAACCACAGTGAATATCATAGTTGTGCTGTATTACGCAGAACGATTGACCTCTTGATATTAGGTCCAATTAATATATGCAATCTGTGCTTCATATCGTAATTGCTGCACAATATTAGAACAATTGACCTCTTGATGTTAGGTCAGGTTGATATCTACAAAATACACTTCATATAGTAGTTGTTGCACAATAACAGATAGCTCATTTGATTAAAGAATATGGACACGATCAATAAGTCATATCCCAATAGTGGTAGCAAGGCGGCCGCTCAGAAAATACATTATGCATAGCCATCCGGCCTCATAGATCAATATAGCACAATATAATATTGAATCAGAGGACAATCTATCTGCCATTGAACGGAGGGCTTTGAAGACTTTGCGGAAGAATGACCAATTGGTTATTAAGTCTTCCGATAAAGGAGGGAACCTGGTCATAATACAAAAAGGGGCTAGTCCCCCTTAAAGGGAGACCTATTGTCTCGGGGGTGGATTCCCTGACACAAAATTGTGGCGTCTACATTGATGAGATCTTGCGCCCCTTTGTAACCTCGTTACCATCTTATTTGAGGAATACATCAGATTTACTTACCAAACTAGAGGGGATTGATCTGGAGGGTGAGTTTTGGCTTGCATCAATTGACATCGAGGCGTTATATAGTAGCATTCCACACCATTTGGGTATAAAAGGTGTAGCATATTTTTTACAGCAGAGATCTATACCATGTAGGGAACACACGAGATTTGTGTTGTCCCTTCTTGAGTTTGTCCTTACCCATAATTCCTTTGGCTTTGATGGCAAACATTTCCACCAGCTCAGGGGCACTGCGATGGGGAGTCCCTGGGTCCCATCGTACGCCAATCTGTTCCTGGGCTGGTGGGAGGAGACTGTGGTTTTTGGGGGTGATGTTGGATGGTGGCAAGAGAACATCGCCATGTGGTACAGATACATAGACAATGTCTTTATCATCTGGACAGGGCCAAAGGGTACCTTTGAATAATTCATTGAAGCTTTGAACCATAATGACATCAATTTGAGGTTTACATTTGAGATTCATAGTAATCAATTATCTTTTCTGGATCTTTCAATTAGAAAAGAGAAGGGTGGGGGCCTTTCTACCAGCATCTTCCGCAAACCTACAAGCACAAACAGTCTTCTCCACTGGCAGAGCCATCATCCTGTTCCACTCAAAAGAGGGATCCCTAAGGGCCAAGTTTTAAGATTGAGAAGGAACTGTTCAAGAAGTGATTCATTCCAGAACCAAGCTGGTGACATGTTCACAAGGTTCAAAGAGAAAGGCTACCCTACCCATGTGCTCGATACGGCCCTGGATTTTGCCAGGAAATCAGATAGACAGGAACTTTTACAAAAACGCCCCAAGAATGATTCTTCCGAAATAGTTAGGGTAATTGGCACTTTTGACCGGGGACATCAGGAGGTCAGGAGAATCCTAACAAAACATTGGGAAATTCTCAGGATGGATCCCGACCTAAGGGATGTTGTGGGAATGCGCCCCAACATCACCTTTCGGAAAGGTCGATCCTTGAAGGACCTACTTGTCCATAGTCAATATAAAAGACCTCTCATGAAAGGGACTTGGCTGGACAGGAAACCTCAGGGGTTCTTCAAATGTGGTAATTGCAGTTTTTGCAAATGGATGTTACCCTCAAAATCTTTTTCCAGTTCATGTACGGGCAAGATATTCTATGTACGGGATTTTTCAAATTGTAAAACGGCTGGAGTTATATACAAAGCAACATGTGTTGTGAATGGACTTGAAGTGAGTTCTGAGCAGAGGCTCCCTCTGGTGGTTACAAGCGGTACTGGACTGTCCAGTGAAGTTTGTGAGGATTGGGAATCAGGTGTTACTGACTGGTCTTATTTAAGGAGTCACCTTCCCATCAGGGTTGCCGGTGATCAATTGTTCTGGTCTCAATCCTTGATTCCTGTTTCCTTTGTAGTCTGCTGTGTCGTGTCTTCATCTCCTGCTAACAGATAAGACTTTTTCTTCTTTTTGTTTTTGTGCTTGATTTTTGCATTTTGTCCTGCACTTCTGTGGGGGCCTTCAGGGTCCCCTCCGGGGGCTTTTGCCCTCTCAGTTTAGTTCAGCCACTGATGTTTTGTACATTTGCTTTTTCCAGTTTTTTCAGTGGCTGCTGTTTTGATTTTGTTACACCAGAGAACTAATTTAGGTGGTAGAGGTCGTGTGATCTCAGGTGTTTTTGAAATTAGTAGAGTTGGTGCTTTTCAGGGTTTTTTGGGATTGCAGTAAGTGCCCTTCCTATCCTTTTCTATTTAGATAGTTTGGGCCCCAACGTTTGCTCATACTATTTTCTGTCTGTGTCAGTATTTCTTCTTGTCTAACCGCCATTACATGTTTGGGGGCTTTCTATGTTCTTTGGGGATCTGCTCCGGGGCAGATAGCTTTCCTCTTTCTATCTTTAGGTATAGTTAGTTTCTCAGGCTGTGACGAGGCGTCTAGGACCAACGTAGGAACGCTCCACGGCTGCCTCTAGTTGTGGTGGTTAGTCAGGGTACTGCAATCTCATAGATTCCAACTGCTCTGGTGTATTGCCTTTTTTACCTGCACTCCTCAGCTACCAAATCATAACAGTATCACCGGCCTAAACTGAAAAATATATGGTACTCACAGAAGGGAAAAATATTGTGAAAGAAAAAAAAAAGGTGGTCAGAGTTGTCAGAGATATTTTTTTGTTTGTTGCATTTTTTTTTTTTTTCCCTCTGTATCTCTGGGTGCTGGGGAGGATTGTTTTTTTTCTCTCAATGGAGTTTGCACAGTTGTCTGGCCGTGTGGATCAGCTTGCCACTGAGGTTCAGAGTATTGCTACCTATCTTGCTAGGTTGCCTGTTGTGGAACCTAGGATTCCCATGCCAGATTTGTTTTTGGGGGATCGAGCCAAGTTTCTGAATTTCAAAAATAATTGTAAATTGTTTTTTGCCTTAAAATCTAAGTCCTCAGGGAACGCAGCGCAGCAGGTTCAAATTGTCATCTCTCTCCTGCGCGGCGATCCTCAGGATTGGGCTTTTTCCCTGACACCTGGGGATCCTGTTTTGAGTGATGTTGATGCATTTTTTCAGGCCTTGGGGTTATTGTTTGATGAGCCTAATGTCACTGATCAAGCTGAAAAAGCCTTGTTGGCATTAAATCAGGGGCTTGATGACGCTGAGTTATACTGTCAGAGATTCCGCAGGTGGGCAGTCCTGACCAAATGGAATGACGACGCTTTGGCAGCCCTTTTTCGGAAGGGTCTGTCAGATAATGTAAAGGATGTTATGGTGGGATTCCCTATCCCCTCTGGTCTCAATGATTCTATGTCATTAGCGATTCAAATTGACAGACGTTTGCGTGAGCGGAGAAGTATGCGTGGAATGGTTTTGCCTTGTGAGCCTGCTTCTGAACCCATGCAGTGTGATGGAGTGGTTTCTGGGCACAGCGTCATGAGTTTCGAAAGCGCAATGGGTTATGTTTCTACTGTGGTGATGCCTCTCATGCTATTTCAGTCTGCCCTAAGCGGGGAAGATGTTTTGCACGCTCAGTTGTCTTGGGTAGTGTTCAGACTAAGTTTTTATTAACTGTTACTCTGATATGCTCTCTGTCCTCATTTTCTGCTCAGGCTTTTGTTGATTCGGGAGCAGCTATTAACCTGATGGATTTTGATTTTGCTAAACATTGCGGGTTTCCCTTGATACCACTACAGAAGTCTATTCCCCTACTGGGGATCGATTCTACCCCTTTGGCTGAGAATAAACCTCAGTTCTCTACTCAGGTGATAATGAGGGTTGAACCTGATCATCAGGAGAGCTGCAAATTTTTGGTTCTGTATAATCTGCATGACATTATCGTGCTGGGTTTCCCTTGGTTACAGTCTCATAATCCTGTTTTGGATTGGAAATCTGTGTCTGTAACCAGTTGGGGCTGCCAATGTGTTAATACCAACACTCCTGTTTTTTCTGCCTCCCCCCAGGCTCAGGATGTTCCTGACTTTTTGATTGATTTTTCTGATGTGTTTAGCGAAAGTAAATCTGCATCCTTGCCTCCCCATAGGAGCTATGACTGCGCTATTGAATTAGTGCCTGGTAGTAAATTCCCTAAAGGTCGCCTTTTTAACTTGTCTGTACCTGAACATGACGCTATGCGGTCTTATATCAAGGAGTCATTGGAGAAGGGTCATATCAGACCATCCTCTTCACCCTTAGGTGCCGGTTTTTTCTTTGTGGCCAAAAAGGATGGTTCATTAAGGCCGTGTATTGATTATCGTCTTTTGAACAATATTACTGTGAAATATCAATATCCGTTACCCTTGATTTCTGACCTGTTTTCCAGGGTGAAAGACGCTACTTGGTTTACCAAGCTTGACCTCAGGGGGGCATATAACCTTATTCGCATTAAGCACGGGGATGAATGGAAGATGGCATTTAACACCCCTGAGGGGCATTTTGAGTACCTTGTGATGCCCTTTGGGCTCACTAATGCTCCTTCTGTCTTCCAGTCCTTCATGAATGACATTTTCAGGGATTTTGTGGATAAATTTCTGATTGTTTATTTGGATGATATCTTGATTTTTTCTAATGACTGGGACTCTCATGTGAAACATGTTCGAACTGTATTCCAGATTTTTAGAGAGAATGCTCTGTATGTGAAGGGATCAAAGTGTCTTTTTGGCGTACAGAGGATCTCATTTTTGGGATTCATTTTGTCCCCATCTGTTATTGAAATGGACCCGGTCAAGGTTCAGGCCATCTGTGATTGGGTCCAACCTACTTCATTAAAGGCTCTTCAAAGATTTTTGGGTTTTGCCAATTTTTATCGTAAATTTATTGGTAATTTCTCGGTTATTGTTAAACCATTAACTGATTTGACCAAAAAGGGTTCTGATGTGGTGAATTGGCCTCCTGAGGCAGTCTCTGCATTTCAGGAACTTAAGCAGAGATTCACTTCTGCTCCTGTTCTACGGCAGCCTGATGTTTCTCTGCCATTTCAGGTGGAGGTTGATGCCTCTGAAATTGGGGCAGGTGCCGTTTTGTCCCAAAGAGATCCAGAGACCTCTAAAAGTAACCCTTGTGCCTTTTTCTCTCGAAAATTTTCTCCTACTGAACGTAATTATGACGTTGGTAATCGGGAGTTATTGGCCATGAAGTGGGCTTTTGAAGAGTGGAGACATTGGCTGGAGGGAGCCAAACATCGGGTGGTGGTCCTTACGGACCATAAGAATCTGGTTTATCTGGAATCTGCCAAGCGACTTAATCCTAGACAGGCCAGGTGGGCCTTGTTTTTCACACGTTTTAATTTTGTGGTTTCCTTTCTTCCTGGCACTAAGAATGTTAAGGCAGATGCCCTCTCGAGGAGTTTCCTTGCGGACTCTCCTGAGATATCTGATCCTTCTGTTATTTTGAAAGAAGGTGTAGTTCTTTCTGCCATCTCGCCCAATTTGAGACTGGCTCTGGAGGGGTGTCAGGAGGATAGGCCCGAGCGCTGCCCTGTTGGGAAATTGTTTGTCCCGGACCAGTGGAAAAAGAGTGTGATGTCTGAGATTCATTGTCCGCGTTGGCCGGTCATCCCGGAATTTTTGGTACCAGAGACTTCGTTAGTCGGTCCTTTTGGTGGCCTACCTTGTCTCGTGATGTCAGGGAATTTGTGCAGTCCTGCGGGACTTGCTCTCGCTCCAAGCCTTGCTCTCGCTCTAGTGGTTTGTTGATGCCATTGCCTGTGCCCAAGAGACCATGGACCCATATCTCTATGGATTTCATTTCCGACCTCCCTGTTTCTCAGAGAATGACCGTCATCTGGGTGATTTGTGATAGGTTTTCCAAGATGATACATCTTGTGCCATTACCTAAGTTACCTTCCTCCTCTGAATTGGTGCCTTCGTTCCTTCAGCACGTGGTTCGTTTACACGGCATTCCTGAGAACATTGTGTCTGACAGAGGAGTCCAGTTTGTTTCCAGATTTTGGAGGACCTTTTGTTCTAAGCTTGGGGTTCAGTTGTCTTTCTCCTCGGCGTTTCATCCTCAGACCAATGGTCAAACTGAGAGAACAAACCAGACATTGGAGACTTATCTAAGATGCTTTGTGTCTGCTGATCAGGATTACTGGGTCTCTTTTTTGCCTTTGGCTGAGTTTGCTCTTAATAATAGGGCTAGCTCTGCCACTTTGATGTCTCCATTTTTCTGTAATTCTGGGTTTCACCCTCGATTTTCTTCGGGACAGACGGAGGCTTCTGCCTGTCCAGGTGTTGACTCTGTTGTGGAGCGTATGCAACAGATTTGGGACCAGGTAGTGGAGAGGTTGTCCCTCTCTCAGGAGAGGGCCCAGCGGTTTGCTAACCGGCATAGGACTGATGGTCCTCGGTTTAAAGTGGGGACTTGGTCTGGTTGTCCTCAAAAAATATTCCTATGAGAGTGGCATCTCCTAAATTTAAGCCTAGGTTCATTGGACCTTATAAGATCATGGAGATTCTTAATCCTGTTTCTTTTCGTTTGCTTCTTCCAGGGACATTTAAGATCCATAACGTGTTCCACAAGTCCTTGTTGAAGAGGTTTGTTGAGCCAGTGGTTCCTACTGCTTTGCCTCCTGACCCTGTTCTGGTTGAGGGCAATATGGAGTTTGTGGTTGAGAAAATATTGAATTCTCGTTTTTCTAGACGGAAACTCCAGTATTTTGTTAAGTGGAGAGGTTATGGTCAGGAAGACAATTCTTGGGTGTTTGCTTCGGACATCCATGCTAGGAGACTCATCCGTGCGTATCATAGAACTCATCCTGACCGACCTGGTTGCTCAAGTGAGGGTTCGGTGACCCCTCCTCAAGGGGGGGTACTGTTGTGAATGGACTTGAAATGAGTTCTGAGCAGAGGCTCCCTCTGGTGGTTACAAGCGGTACTGGACTGTCCAGTGAAGTTTGTGAGGATTGGGAATCAGGTGTGACTGACTGGTCTTATTTAAGGGAGTCACCTTCCCATCAGGGTTGCCGGTGATCAATTGTTCTGGTCTCAATTCTTGATTCCTGTTTCCTTTGTAGCCTGCTGTGTCGTGTCTTCATCTCCTGCTAACAGATAAGACTTTTTCTTCTTTTTGTTTTTGTGCTTGATTTTTGCATTTTGTCCTGCACTTCTGTGGGGGCCTTCAGGGTCCCCTCCGGGGGCTTTTGCCCTCTCAGTTTAGTTCAGCCACTGATGTTTTGTACATTTGCTTTTTCCAGTTTTTTCAGTGGCTGCTGTTTTGATTTTGTTACACCAGAGAACTAATTTAGGTGGTAGAGGTCGTGTGATCTCAGGTGTTTTTGAAATTAGTAGAGTTGGTGCTTTTCAGGGTTTTTTGGGATTGCAGTAAGTGCCCTTCCTATCCTTTTCTATTTAGATAGTTTGGGCCCCAACGTTTGCTCATACTATTTTCTGTCTGTGTCAGTATTTCTTCTTGTCTAACCGCCATTACATGTTTGGGGGCTTTCTATGTTCTTTGGGATCTGCTCCGGGGCAGATAGCTTTCCTCTTTCTATCTTTTGGTATAGTTAGTTTCTCAGGCTGTGACGAGGCGTCTAGGACCAACGTAGGAAAGCTCCACGGCTGCCTCTAGTTGTGGTGGTTAGTCAGGGTACTGCAATCTCATAGATTCCAACTGCTCTGGTGTATTGCCTTTTTTACCTGCACTCCTCAGCTACCAAATCATAACAAACATGTTCCTGTCCAAAGGACTATATAGGCAAGACTGAACGAGAGTTTAGAAGGAGAGTAGAAGAGCACTTGGGGGATATCCGTAATAGGAGAAGGGAGACTCCTTTAGCGAATCATATGCTCTCCTGTCATAGTAGTAACCCCAGTGATATTAAATTCATGATCATCGAGGTCGTACATATCAATCCAAGGGGGGGGCAATACTGATAAAAGAATCCTAAAGAGGGAGTGTGAGTGGATCTTCAGACTGAACTCCCAATAACCATATGGTCTGAATGAACAACTCTCTTTTGCCTGTTTTCTCTAACTTACTTCACTTCTGCCTGTTTTTTATAGCCAATATGATGTTAGGGACCTAATAAAAGGCAGCTTGGCTGTCAATTTTTTGATAATAAGTAGCCCCCCTTTTATAGGGAGTCATATATATCTATATATACATTTCAGGTATCTGAGTATCGCTCTTCTTTTTGATCTATATATCCCTCTATATCCGTCATCTCCTATTTTGATGAACAAGGATGGTTCTGAGAAGGAAATTTTACCGATATTTGACAGGCAACCTGGGAGCTATATATCTGGGCTAATGTCTGCCTGAAATACGAGACGTGTGATTTTACGGTTATCCACATTTATCCTATGCTAGATGGTGAATGGAAAGTGGGGGTAATTTTTCAGAGAATGAAATATTATAAGAGAGATCCCCTACTGTAGTACCATTAAATAGGCATGCGAGGTTATGTTTTACTTATTGAATCCTCGCTGGGTAGAAGGTGGAATCTCTCGATGTGAACTTTTTTTGATATGACAACACCAGAGGGAGTATCTATATATGATGCGATAAGCATCACCGTGGTAATACTCACCACGTATAGGTGAGTCATATGATGTGACACATATCCCCGCCACCCAAGAGGTGGAATCTCTCGGTGGTGAACTTTTTGTGATATGAGAGTACGAGAGGGAGTGTTTATACATGATGCGGTAAGCATCACTAGGTTAAGACTCACCGCCAGGCAGTGAGTCACATGACGTGACACATTAGAAGAAATGACTATACATAATGCGAGAAGAATCACTGCTAGGATACCCTCCGTTAGGGGGGGAGGCATATAACAGTGTGAAATGAGCGTTTCTATGTGTCACAAGAGATATCACTACAGGGACATCTACTGCTAAGTGCGAGTCACAGTCACATGCCACGCTGGTGTTAGAACCCTCTTGTTAGATTTTGTTTCAGTTTGCTGGTCACATGACCTTTTTACCCTATTTAGTCTGGCTCCGCCCTTCTGGCTTTGCTGGACTTCATTGTATTATCTACTCTTAAGCTAGCCGGGTGCTTAGGTGCCTTACTCTGTCAGTTTTGCTTGATCTTAGGATCTCTTAGTATTTGTTTTCTGTTTTATATTCCCTGCTACACTTTCTGTTAGGAGGTGTTCACCTTTTCACCCAGTCCCTAGATCTTGTAGGGATTCCTCCCTCACAACTATAGGTCTTCGTTCAGACTAGCTGAGGACTTTAGCGGGTCTGGTCGCAGGATCAGGTTCCCCGTTACATCGTAGGGATCCAGCTCAGTCCTATTGTAGGGACAGAATTCCCACCTTTCCTTAGTGCTTGTAGCAGATCATAACAGTAAGTCCAGCCCAAAGAAAAAAAAAAAAGATCTCTAAGGAAAGATTTTCTGTTTCATTATGGTTTCGGTTCAGGATTTGGTTCAACGCCTGCAGGGACTTTCTCTGGAGGTGGCTAAGATAAAGCAACACGTGAGTAGTTGTTCTGGAGCACATTTCGTGGAGCCAAAGGTACGTTTGCCTGATTTATTTTTTGGTGAACAACAAGATTTTTTTTCTTTTAAAAATGCTTGCTTGTTGTATTTCCGTTTGAGACCCAGATCCTCTGGTGATGAATCACAGCGCATAGGGTTCATAATGTCACTTTTGCGCAAAGAACCTCAGGACTGGGCCTTTTCTCTGCAGTCTAGTGATCCATGCTTTAGATCAGTGGATAGTTTTTTTTCTGCTTTGGGGTTATTGTATGACGATCCGGATCGTGTTTCATCAGCTGAGACAGAATTGAGACGTTTGAGACAGGGATCAGGTAATGTGGAAAAATATTGTATTCACTTCCGAAGGTGGTCCACGCAGGTGGGCTGGAACGATTCAGCTTTGAAAAGTTTATTTCTTGCAGGGTTAAGTGAGAGGGTTAAAGATTTGCTGATTGCTTATCCCATACCTGGTAACTTGCAAGAGGCTATGCAATTAGCCATACGGGTGGATAGGAGACTGCGTGCAAGGGTTAATGAAAGTAAATCTTCCTTGTCAGCTCCAAGTTTGGAGAAGGAATGTACTGACATTGCAGAGCCGATGGAAATTGGAGCAATGGCACCTCACTCTCGGGAAAAAGAACGCAGATTTGCTCAAGGTTTGTGTTTCTACTGTGGTAAATCTGAGCATTTCATTAAGAACTGTGCGCTTCGAATGAATAAAGAGAGAAAAAAAAATTAGGTCAGTTTTGCCCGCATAGCTTGTTTAAACAATAAAGGTGTCTTTCTTTCTGCTACCACTGGTGTTGAGGAGGAATTAATGGAGTTTCGGGTATTTGTGGATTGTGGTTCAACTCTAAATGTGATTGATCGGAAATTTTTGGAAAAACTAAAATTAAAACCCAAACTTCTGTCTTCCCCTATTAATGTGGTGTCTGTGGATGGTTCTCCCTTGAAAAATGTTACTCACCATATCTGTGAATTTCCTCTTACTATTAATGGTGTTCATCAAGAGAATTTGGATTTGGTAGTTTTGAATAATTTGCCCTCACCGGTGATTTTGGGGTTACCCTGGTTAAAATTGCACAATCCGGTACTGGATTGGTCTACCAATGAAATTAAGTCCTGGAGTCCCAATTGTTATGACAAGTGTTGTAACGGGCGTATTGCTGCTGTAGTTAAGGGGGAGTTACCTGTACCTATTCAGGATTTTTGGAAAGTTTTTTCTGATAAGGAATCGCAGGTATTGCCTCCTCATGGAGATTATGATTGTGCAATTGAATTTGTCCCTGGAGCGACTCTTCCTAAAAGTTGTTTATTTAATTTGACTATTCCTGAGAGAAAGGCTTTGGAGGAATACATACAGACAAGCTTGGCCGCCGGTCACATTAGGCCTTCCAAATCTCCTGTGGCGGTTGGATTTTTTTTTGTTAAAAAAAAGGACGGCGGTTTACGGCCTTGTCTAGACTTTCGTGAGATTAATAAGATTACTGTACGCAATCCTTACCTACTGCCATTGATTCCTGATTTGTTTAATCAGTTAGTAGGGGCCAAGTGGTTCTCGAAAATTGATCTTCGAGGGGCATACAATTTGTTGCGCATGAAGGAGGGGGATGAATGGAAGACTGTGTTTAACACTCCACTGGGTCATTTTGAGAATCTGGTCATGCCCTTTGGACTTTCCAGTGCTCCGGCATTTTTTCAGAATCTTATTAATGACATCCTTAGACCTTTGATCGGCAGAAATGTGGTTGTGTATTTGGATGACATTTTGATTTATTCACCGGATTTGGAGTCTCATTGGAGGAGTGTGCGTGAAGTATTACAGTTACTGAGTGATAATTCACTTTTTGCCAAACTAGAAAAATGTGAGTTCGCTGTACAGAGACTTAGTTTTTTGGGCTACATTGTCTCCAGTGAAGGTTTTGAGATGGACCCAGTGAAAGTGCAAGCTGTGCAGGATTGGCCTAGACCTATTGGTGTGAAATCAATACAGAGGTTTTTGGGGTTCACCAATTATTATAGAAAATTCATAAAAAATTTTTCTGTGATTGCCAAACCTCTGACCGATCTCACCAGGAAAGGTGCTGATGCTGTTCAGTGGACTACTGAGGCCATTGAGGCTTTTGTGTTGCTAAAGGAGAGGTTCAGCTCTGCTCCCATCCTTACCAGCCTGATTTGACTAAACCATTTTTGGTTGAGGTTCATGCTTCTTCTGTGGGGGTCGGCGCGGTGTTGTCTCAGGCAAAGACGGATGGAGTACATCCCTGTGCTTTTTTTTCAAAGAAATTTTCTGAGTCTGAACTAAATTATGATATCGGTAATCGGGAATTGTTGGCAATTAAACTCGCATTTGAACACTGGCGTCATTTTTTGGAGGGAGCGGAATTTCCTATTCAAGTCTTCACCGATCATAAAAATCTGATCTACCTTGATGCTGCCAAACGCTTGAATGCCCGTCAGGCTAGGTGGGCACTGTTTTTCTCACGGTTTAATTTTACCGTTACTTACATCCCAGGTACTAAAAATGTTAAAGCTGATGCTTTGTCTCGCAGCTTTTCTCCTATGGTGGGTACTGAGGAGGAGGAGGAGAACATCTTGCAAGAGGGGGTTGTTATTGCTGTTTTGGACTCCGTGTTGGAAGATGAGATTCTTAAAGCACAGGAGAATGCCCCATCTAACACGCCGCATGGGAGGTTGTTTGTGCCTGGTACCCTGAGGAGAGATTTGTTTGTTGAATGTCATGACTCTCGGTTGGCAGGTCATCCTGGAATCTCTGAGACCAAGAGACTTGTGGGTCGCAGTTTTTGGTGGCCAGGATGGCAGAAGGAAGTCATTAAGTGGGTGCGTCAATGCACTGTGTGTGCTAGATCTAAGTCTTCTCATACTCCTGCTGCGGGGTTGCTTTGCCCTCTGGAGGTCCCTAGTGCACCTTGGACACATTTGGCTATGGACTTTATTACTGACCTTCCCCCCTCTGAGGGTTTCACTGTCATCTGGGTGGTCGTGGACCGTTTTAGCAAGATGTGTCACTTGGTTCCTTTCATCAAACTGCCCTGCGCTAAGACTCTCGCTAAGGCCTTTGTCAAGGAAATAGTCAAACTACATGGCGTTCCTACTGATATTGTTTCCGATAGGGGACCTCAGTTTGTGGCTCGTTTTTGGCGCGCTTTTTGTGACAGGTTGGGAGTTCATTTGTCGTTTTCTTCCGGATATCATCCTGAGTCTAATGGCCAGACAGAAAGGAAAAACCAGGATGTTGAGCAGTTCTTGCGTTGTTTTGTGACTGATAATCAAGAGGGGTGGTCTGAGTTTCTGCCACTTGCTGAGTTTGCTCTTAACAATCATACATCCGCTTCTGCTGGTTGTTCGCCTTTTTTTTGTTGTACTGGGAGACATCCGTCTTTTGGGTCATTTTCCAAGTTGGGATCGGCTGTACCTGAAGAGGAGAATTTTTTTGCTGTTTTGGAGAGAGTTTGGACTGATGTGCGTGTAAATCTTCAGGAGGCTAACAAAAGATCCAAAGTGTATTTTGATAGAAAACGACAAGAGGTTTTGTTTGCTATTGGTGACTTGGTTTGGTTGTCCTCTAAGAATCTGCGCTTGAGGATTCCGTCTAAGAAATTGGGTCCCAAGTTTGTAGGGCCCTTTAAGGTGCTTCAGGTTAGTAACCAATCTGCTGTTAAGTTGGAGCTTCCTACCTCCTGGAAGATTAATCCGGTGTTTCATGTTTCTCTCTTGAAAAAAGCTGAGGTCTCAGATGGAGACGTCTCGGCTACTGTTCCCCTGGTGGTGGAGGACGGGCAATATGAGATTTCCCGCATCCTAAATTCTAGACGGTTTAGAGGGAGTTTGCAGTACCTCGTCGCTTGGAAGGGTTATGGACCCGAGGATAACTCATGGGTGAGGGCGGATGATGTTTCTGCGTCTAGACTTGTTAGAGCGTTTCACAAGAGGTTTCCGGATAAGCCTAAGTCCTAGGGGATCCGGAAGATCCTCTTTGAAGGGAGGGTACTGTTAGAACCCTCTTGTTAGATTTTGTTTCAGTTTGCTGGTCACATGACCTTTTTACCCTATTTAGTCTGGCTCCGCCCTTCTGGCTTTGCTGGACTTCATTGTATTATCTACTCTTAAGCTAGCCGGGTGCTTAGGTGCCTTACTCTGTCAGTTTTGCTTGATCTTAGGATCTCTTAGTATTTGTTTTCTGTTTATATTCCCTGCTACACTTTCTGTTAGGAGGTGTTCACCTTTTCACCCAGTCCCTAGATCTTGTAGGGATTCCTCCCTCGCAACTATAGGTCTTCGTTCAGACTAGCTGAGGACTTTAGCGGGTCTGGTCGCAGGATCAGGTTCCCCGTTACATCGTAGGGATCCAGCTCAGTCCTATTGTAGGGACAGAATTCCCACCTTTCCTTAGTGCTTGTAGCAGATCATAACAGCTGGAGGTAGTGTCCATACGAGAGATGGGAGGTACTACTGCAGAGACGCTCATAGCTAGGGGATGAGTCACTGTGACGTGACACAACAGAAGGCGTGTCCTTTAATGATGCGATAGGCATCACCGCGGGATATCCACTGATAGGTAGTGTGTCAGAAATTGGGGCGGTGACGTTCCTTGAAAAGGAGAGCGGTGTCCGTGCATCGGCTTGTTACTACACCATATTGGAAAACACATGTCATTGGCGTATCGAGCCTCCTGATGAGCCTGGTGGGCGAAATGCATTGATGTATATAGAGAGGGGTGACGGTGGCAAATCTGTCAGATAAGTATGGCAGATGTACACTTGAACAGTTAATCCATAAAGTCATATGACTGGGCGACGGTCTGATAATTGTGGTGGTCACTATCAGAGAGCCACTATATTGCGATATGAAGCACAGATTGCATATATTAATTGGACCTAATATCAAGAGGTCAATCGTTCTGCGTAATACAGCACAACTATGATATTCACTGTGGTTATATCATCGGCTAAATCATTGACACATTGTGGACAGGTTACATTTATCAGAAATCTAGATTGAATCATTGAATTCATTGTGACTAGTGTTGAGCGATACTGCTCGATATCTAAAAATATCGTATCGGAATGGTATCGCCGATATCACTAAATATCGTCGATATCCGATTCTGATACCGGAAGTCCCATGTAAGTCTATGGGAACAAAATATCGCAACAAAAAAAAC
Source organism: Oophaga sylvatica (assembly GCA_033576555.1). Classification (NCBI taxonomy): domain Eukaryota; kingdom Metazoa; phylum Chordata; class Amphibia; order Anura; family Dendrobatidae; genus Oophaga; species Oophaga sylvatica. Next base: position 43,689 of record JARQOD010006227.1, read on the forward strand.
CCTTTCTTTCGTTGTAAACACAAAATATACACACATAGAATACATATATATATATATATACATGTCATTGTGACATATATATATACATATATTTATAGTTTATACACTTCTACATAGTAAAATAGACTCTGATTCAATTGCCGGGTAAAGCCGTGACATACCCCATAGAAGTCGACGGGCTCGGTGCCGAGTACCCCCAAAACCTCTGGCTCTGTGCGACTCAACTTGGGCGTCACGAACAGGATTCTGTAGCTCGCTATAAGCGAGTCCTGTGTGCCTG
>JARQOD010006228.1:0-43967 GCA_033576555.1 Oophaga sylvatica
TGGGTCAGGGAGATCGTTACCTTCGGTTACAAGATCGAGTTTTCTCCTCCCCAGAAAGGTGTTTCCTTCTTTCTCGCCCTACTAGGCAGCCGTCCCGGACCCCAGGTTTTCTCCAGGCCGTCTCTTCCCTTCTAGCCACCTGACTAGTCATTTCCGTACCTTAAAACGAACGTTTTTCGGGTTCTACTCGAATCTTTTCGTAGCTACAAAAAAATAAATAAATAAATAAGACGGTTTCTCTCCGCACAATCCTGGACCTCAAACTGCTGAATCGTCACGTTCGGATCCGTCACTTTAGAATGGAGTCCTTCGCTCTCTGAACGCTGCGATGGAACCAGAAAGAATTCCTCTGCTCAGTGGACATTCAGGATGCGTACCGTCACATCCTTATTTGTCTGCGGCACCAGCAATTTCTTCGGTTTGCGATCCAGGAAGATCACTACCTTTTCACGGCCCTTCCCTTTGGTCTGGCCTCTGCCCCAGGGTCTTTACGACTGTAATCGGGGCAGTCATGGCCATTCTTTGCTCCAGGGGGATTCTCATAACCCTTTACCTGGACGACCTGCTAATCAAGGGTTCGTCCCGCCCAGACTGTACTCAGAGTCTTCAAGTCACTCTGGACACCCTGACTCATCTGGGCTAGATCAAAAACAGGGAGAAGTCCTCTCCAACCCCTTCTCAGCATCTGACCTTGACACATACTTATCCCCGGGTTCCTCCCGAAAGACAAGTTCTCGGCTCTCTGCAAGGGAGTTGATCCCTAAGGCGACCAGTTCCCCTTTCTCTTCGACCCTGCAGAAGTGTCCGGGGGAAGAGGCTTGCCTCCATGAAAGCTGTGCCCTTCGGCCAGTTCCACACTCACCCTCTTCTTCCCATCAATCTTCTGGAGATCAGGACAATCTCCCTTGTCCTCCTACGCTTGAAGCCTCTTCTGGCAGGCAGGCCGTTTCGCATTCACTCGGACAACGCCACGGCCGTGGCGTACATAACCAATCAGGGCGGGACCTGCAGCAAACAGGTGACGGCAGTATCGTCTAAGAATTCTGTGTTGGACGGAACCTCAAGTTACGGCCCTATCAGCCGTTCATATTCCGGGGCCAAAAAAAAAAATTGGGCAGCCGATTTTTTCAGTCCACAGGGCATAGCATCAGGCGAGTGGTCCCTCCATTCCTCATTCTTCGTTCACACTTTTCAGTGTTGGGATTCTCTGGATGTCGATCTCAGGGCGTCTCGGATGCTACGACGCCTTGGTGATTCTGCGGTCTCAGTTTCAGTTTCCTTACCTGTTTTCTCCTCTTCCCTTAGTCCCAAGGGTCGTAAAGAAGATAAAAGCGGAAGGCATTCCGGTTATCCGAGTAGCGCCAGACTGGCTAAGGCGCACTTGGTATGCAGAACTAGTAAACATGCTTGTTTCCAGACCGTCCGGATCTCCTCTTGCAGGGCCTCCTCTTCCACCAGAGTTCTCAGTCTCTGAGTTTTAAGGCATGGCCGTTGAGGCCGCGGTCCTAAGGGAATCGGGATTCTCTCACCAGGTCATCCAGACCATGATCAGAGACAGTAACCCAGCTTCTTCCCGCACTTACCACAGATACTGGAAGGCTTTCTTCAGTAGGACTTGATCCGGGTCTATCCCTGTCCATCATCTTCCAAAGGAATCTGTCTTCCTTGCCTCAAGTGAAGACCTTCCTTCAGGGGTTGCCCATCTGGCTCCTCCTTACCGTTCTCCTTTGGACCCCTGGACCTTAACCTGGCACTGAGCGCTCTCCAGTCTGCTCCCTTCGAGCCTCTTCAGGACATCTCCTTTCTTGACTAGTGGCCTTTCTGATTGCAATCACGTGAATTATGAGGTCTCTGAGTTGGTCTTATCCTGTCCTTCCCCATTCCTGATTCTTCATCAGGACAAGGCAGTTCTCAGATCCGTTCCTTCATTCCTTCCCAGGGGACGTCCTTCTTCCACATCAATGAGGACATCGTTCTCCTTCCCCGGTTCATCCTCGGTGAAGTCTCTTCACAAGCTGGATGTCGTAAGAGTCAGCCGGGTCTTTCTAGGACTGCCCCTCCTCGTCAATCCGATTCTCTGTTTATCACCTCTGGAGGCCGCCGGAAAGGTCTCCCGACCTCTAAGTTCACGATCACTCGTTGGATTCGTTCTGCAATACTAGTAGCGTACCGGGTTCAGAAGAACCGGCCCCCTCCGGGAGTGGGAGCCCACTCCAACCTGGCTGTAGGAGGTTCTTGGGCTGTCCGTCACCAAGCTTCAGCACTACAGATCTGCAAGGCTGCAACTTGGTCGTCCTTGCACACTTTTGCAAGGTTCTACAGGGTTCATACCCAGGCCTCGTCAGATGCAGGCTTAGGTAGGAAGGTTCTGCAGGCGGCGGTGGCTCACCGACCGACCTAGGTCCTTCGGGTTGCCTAAGTTATTTCCCACCCTTGGGACTGCTTTTGGACGTCCCATGGTTACCTGTGTCCCCCAATGAAGCGATAAAGAAAGAAGGATTTTTGGTACTCACCGTAAAATCTCTTTCTTGGAGCATTCATTGGGGACACAGCACCCCCCCTGTTTTGTTAATAGTACCATATTGGGCTGAAGAGCCTTTGGTTAGTTTGGTACATGTGTTTGAGTTCGTTACTGCTCCTACTGCTTTTTGCACCAACTGAGGTACTTTCTGCCTGTCAATGGGTGTATACTGCTGGGGAGGAGCCATCTTTTCCTTTTTTGCATAGTGTCAGCCTCCTAGCAACAGCAGCATACACCCATGGTTACCTGTGTCCCCCAATGAAGGCTTCAAGAAAGAGATTTTACGGTGAGTACCAAAAATCCTTCTTTTATCATCATACCGCCGAACAAAAAATGCAATAAAACGCAATAAAAAGACGGATGTAAATAAAAATGGTACCGTTGAAAACGTCATCTTATCCTGCAAAAATCGAGCCACAACACAGCGTCATCAGCGAAAAAATTTAAAAGTTGCAGCTGTCAGAATAAAGTGATGAGCTCTGCCATGCGCCCAAACAGTGGTTTGCCCCCACATATGGGGTATAAGCATACTTAGGACAAATTGCACAACTTGTGGGGTCCAACTTCTCCTATTACCCTTGGGAAAATAAAAAAATGGAATGAAAATATTTTTGTGAAAAAAATATTATTTTTTATTTTTACGGCTCTACGTTATAAACTTCTGTGCTCACCACACATCTAGATAAGTTCCTTGGGGGGTCTACTTTCCAAAATGGTCTCACTCGTGTGGGGTTTCCACTATATAGGCACATCAGGGGCTCTTCAAACGCAACATGCGTCCGCTAATTATTTTCTCAAATTTTGCATTCAAAAAGTGAAATGGCGCTCCTTCCCTTCCAAGCCCTGACATGCGCCCAAACAGTGGTTTCCTCCCACATATGGGGAATCGGCATACACAGGAGAAATTACACAACAAATTGTATGGAGCAATTACACCCTTGTGAAAATGCAAAATATGAAGCTTAAAAAGTTTTGGGAAAAATGTGATTTTTTTTTATTTCCACGGCTATACGCGATAAACTTCTGTGAAGCACCTGTGGGTTCAAGGTGCTCAATTTACATCTAGATAAGTTCCCTAAGGGGTCTATTTTCCAAAATGGTGTCACTTGTTGGGGGTTTCCACTGTTTAGGCACATCAGGGGCTCTCCAAACGCGACATGGCAACCTGTTTTGGTAGCTGAGGAGAGCAGGCAAAAACGGCAATACACCAGAGAGGTTGGAATCTACTGGATTGCAGTACCCTGACTAACCACCACAACTAAAGGCAGCCGTGGAGCATTCCTACGTTGGTCCTAGACGCCTCGTCACAGCCTGAGGGGTTAACTACACCTAAAGATAGAAAGAGGAAAGCTATCTGCCCCGGAGCAGATCCCCAAAGAACATAGGAAGCCCCCAAACATGTAATGGCGGTTAGACAAGAGGAAATACAAACTGTTGTGAATGGGCTTGAAATGAGTTCTGAGCAGAGGCTCCCTCTGGTGGTTACAAGCGGTACTGGACTGTCCAGTGAAGATTGTGAGGATTGGGAATCAGGTGTTACTGACTGGTCTTATATAAGGGAGTCGCCTTCCCATCAGGGTTGCCGGTGATCAATTGTTCGGGTCTCAATCCTTGATTCCTGTTTCCTTTGTAGCCTGCTGTGTCGTGTCTGCATCTCCTGCTAACAGATAAGACATTTTCTTCTTTTTGTTTTTGTGCTTGATTTTTGCATTTTGTCCTGCACTTCTGTGGGGGCCTTAAGGGTCCCCTCCGGGGGCTTTTGCCCTCTCAGTTTAGTTCAGCCACTGATGTTTGTACATTTGCTTTTTCCAGTTTTTTCAGTGGCTGCTGTTTTGATTTTGTTACACCAGAGAACTAATTTAGGTGGTAGAGGTCGTGTGATCTCAGGTGTTTTTGAAATTAGTAGAGTTGGTGCTTTTCAGGGTTTTTTGGGATTGCAGTAAGTGCCCTTCCTATCCTTTTTCTATTTAGGTAGTTTGGGCCCCAACGTTTGCTCATACTATTTTCTGTCTGTGTCAGTATTTATTCTTGTCTAACCGCCATTACATGTTTGGGGGCTTTCTATGTTCTCTGGGGATCTGCTCCGGGGCAGATAGCTTTCCTCTTTCTATCTTTAGGTGTAGTTAGTTTCTCAGGCTGTGACGAGGCGTCTAGGACCAACGTAGGAACGCTCCACGGCTGCCTCTAGTTGTGGTGGTTAGTCATGGTACTGCAATCTCATAGATTCCAACTGCTCTGGTGTATTGCCTTTTTTACCTGCACTCCTCAGCTACCGAAACATAACAGTATCACCGGCCTAAAAATTGAAAATTGTATGGTACTCACAGAAGGGAAAAATATTGTGAAAGAAAAAAGGTTGTCAGAGTTGTCAGAGATATTTTTCTGTTTGTTGCATTTTTTTTTTCCCTCTGTATCTCTGGGTGCTGGGGAGGATTTTTTCTCTCAATGGAGTTTGCACAGTTGTCTGGCCGTGTGGATCAGCTTGCCACTGAGGTTCGGAGTATTGCTGCCTATCTTGCTGGGTTGCCTGTTGTGGAACCTAGGATTCCCATGCCAGATTTGTTTTTAGGGGATCGAGCTAAGTTTTTGAATTTCAAAAATAACTGTATTCCAGATTTTGAGAGAAAATGCTCTGTATGTGAAGGGATCAAAGTGTCTTTTTGGCGTACAGAGGATCTCATTTCTGGGATTCATTTTGTCCCCATCTGTTATTGAAATGGATCCGGTCAAGGTTCAGGCCATCTGTGATTGGGTCCAACCTACTTCTTTAAAGGCTCTTCAAAGATTTTTGGGTTTTGCCAATTTTTATCGTAAATTTATTGGTAATTTCTCGGTTATTGTTAAACCATTAACTGATTTGACCAAAAAGGGTTCTGATGTGGTGAATTGGCCTCCTGAGGCAGTCTCTGCATTTCAGGAACTTAAGCAGAGATTCACTTCTGCTCCTGTTCTACGGCAGCCTGATGTTTCTCTGCCATTTCAGGTGGAGGTTGATGCCTCTGAAATTGGGGCAGGTGCCGTTTTGTCCCAAAGAGATCCAGAGACCTCTAAAAGTAACCCTTGTGCCTTTTTCTCTCGAAAATTTTCTCCTACTGAACGTAATTATGACGTGGGTAATCGGAGTTATTGGCCATGAAGTGGGCTTTTGAAGAGTGGAGACATTGGCTGGAGGGAGCCAAACATCAGGTGGTGGTCCTTACGGACCATAAGAATCTGGTTTATCTGGAATCTGCCAAGCGACTTAATCCTAGACAGGCCAGGTGGGCCTTGTTTTTCACACGTTTTAATTTTGTGGTTTCCTTTCTTCCTGGCACTAAGAATGTTAAGGCGGATGCCCTCTCGAGGAGTTTCCTTGCGTACTCTCCTGAGTTATCTGATCCTTCTGTTATTTTGAAAGAGGGTGTAGTTCTTTCCGCCATCTCGCCCAATTTGAGACTGGCTCTGGAGGGGTGTCAGGAGGATAGGCCCGAGCGCTGCCCTGTTGGGAAATTGTTTGTCCCGGACCAGTGGAAAAAGAGTGTGATGTCTGAGATTCATTGTTCCGCGTTGGCCGGTCATCCCGGAATTTTTGGTACCAGAGACTTGGTTAGTCGGTCCTTTTGGTGGCCTACCTTGTCTCGTGATGTCAGGGAATTTGTGCAGTCCTGCGGGACTTGCTCTCGCTCCAAGCCTTGCTCTCGCTCTAGTGGTTTGTTGATGCCATTGCCTGTGCCCAAGAGACCATGGACCCATATCTCTATGGATTTTATTTCCGACCTCCCTGTTTCTCAGAGAATGACCGTCATCTGGGTGATTTGTGATAGGTTTTCCAAGATGATACATCTTGTGCCATTACCTAAGTTGCCTTCCTCCTCTGAATTGGTACCTTTGTTCCTTCAGCACGTGGTTCGTTTACACGGCATTCCTGAGAACATTGGGTCTGACAGAGGAGTCCAGTTTGTTTCCAGATTTTGGAGGACCTTTTGTTCTAAAATTAGTGTTCAATTGTCTTTCTCCTCGGCGTTTCATCCTCAGACCAATGGTCAAACTGAGAGAACAAACCAGACATTGGAGCCTTATCTAAGATGCTTTGTGTCTGCTGATCAGGATGACTGGGTCTCTTTTTTGCCTTTGGCTGAGTTTGCTCTTAATAATAGGGCTAGCTCTGCCACTTGATGTCTCCATTTTTCTGTAATTCTGGATTTCACCCTCGATTTTCTTCAGGACAGACGGAGGCTTCTGTCTGTCCAGGTGTTGACTCTGTTGTGGAGCGTATGCAGCAGAGTTGGGACCAGGTAGTGGAGAGGTTGTCCCTCTCTCAGGAGAGGGCCCAGCGGTTTGCTAACCGGCATAGGACTGATGGTCCTCGGTTTAAAGTGGGGGACTTGGTCTGGTTGTCCTCAAAAAATATTCCTATGAGAGTGGCATCTCCTAAATTTAAGCCTAGGTTCATTGGACCTTATAAGATCATGGAGATTCTTAATCCTGTTTCTTTTCGTTTGCTTCTTCCAGGGACATTTAAGATCCATAACGTGTTCCACAAGTCCTTGTTGAAGAGGTTTGTTGAGCCAGTGGTTCCTACTGCTGTGCCTCCTGACCCTGTTCTGGTTGAGGGCAATCTGGAGTTTGTGGTTGAGAAAATATTGAATTCTCGTTTTTCTAGACGGAAACTCCAGTATTTGGTTAAGTGGAAAGGTTATGGTCAGGAAGACAATTCTTGGGTGTTTGCTTCGGACATCCATGCTAGGAGACTCATCCGTGCGTATCATAGAACTCATCCTGACCGACCTGGTTGCTCAAATGAGGGTTCGGTGACCCCTCCTCAAGGGGGGGGTACTGTTGTGAATGGGCTTGAAATGAGTTCTGAGCAGAGGCTCCCTCTGGTGGTTACAAGCGGTACTGGACTGTCCAGTGAAGATTGTGAGGATTGGGAATCAGGTGTTACTGACTGGTCTTATATAAGGGAGTCGCCTTCCCATCAGGGTTGCCGGTGATCAATTGTTCTGGTCTCAATCCTTGATTCCTGCTTCCTTTGTAGCCTGCTGTGTCGTGTCTGCATCTCCTGCTAACAGATAAGACATTTTCTTCTTTTTGTTTTTGTGCTTGAGTTTTGCATTTTGTCCTGCACTTCTGTGGGGGCCTTCAGGGTCCCCTCCGGGGGCTTTTGCCCTCTCAGTTTAGTTCAGCCACTGATGTTTGTACATTTGCTTTTTCCAGTTTTTTCAGTGGCTGCTGTTTTGATTTTGTTACACCAGAGAACTAATTTAGGTGGTAGAGGTCGTGTGATCTCAGGTGTTTTTGAAATTAGTAGAGTTGGTGCTTTTCAGGGTTTTTTGGGATTGCAGTAAGTGCCCTTCCTATCCTTTTCTATTTAGGTAGTTTGGGCCCCAACGTTTGCTCATACTATTTTCTGTCTGTGTCAGTATTTCTTCTTGTCTAACCGCCATTACATGTTTGGGGGCTTTCTATGTTCTTTGGGGATCTGCTCCGGGGCAGATAGCTTTCCTCTTTCTATCTTTAGGTGTAGTTAGTTTCTCAGGCTGTGACGAGGCGTCTAGGACCAACGTAGGAACGCTCCACGGCTGCCTCTAGTTGTGGTTAGTCAGGGTACTGCAATCTCATAGATTCCAACTGCTCTGGTGTATTGCCTTTTTTACCTGCACTCCTCAGCTACCGAAACATAACAACAGACGCAGACAGAAAATAGTATGAGCAAACGCTGGGGCCCAATCTGCCTAGACAGAAAAGGATAGGAAGGATACTTACTGCAATCCAAAAAACCCTTAAAAAAAAGCCAACGCTACTAATTGCAAAAACACCTGAGATCACACGACCTCTACCACCTAAATTAGTTCTCTGGTGGAACAAAACTCAGCCGCAGCCACTGAAAAAACTGGAAAAGGCAAATGAACAAACAACAGTGGCTCCAGAGGAACCGAGAGGAGCCCAAGCCCCCGGGGAGGGGAATCTGGCCAACCTCACAGAAATGCAGAGAAATATGCAAATGGCAAGCACAAAAACAAAAAACAGAAAATATCTTATCTGAGAGCAGGAGAAGAGGCAAGACTTAGCAAGCTTCTAAGTGAACCAGGAAACAACGTTGAGACAAGAACAATTGATCACCGGCAACCATGATGGGGGGGAACCTCCCTTATATCCAGCCAGTCTGTGATTCCTGATTGCCAATCCTCATTGAATGGTTCAGTACTGTTTGTGACCACCAGAGGGAGCTTCTGCTCAGAATTCATTTCTAAAACATTCATAACAGCAACCGTCTGGAGATGCTAAGGGGAGCTGCACGGAAACTACAACCTTTACTACAAAAAGATGCCCGATTACAATCCATATTTCCAGACCCCCCACTACTATGTTTTAGGCAGCCCCCAAATCTAAGAAGCATCATTGTCAGAAGCTCCCTGTCCTCCCCAACAGCTGCAGGTACCTTTCCTTGCAAACAAAAGAAATGCAAAACCTGTACATCTATAATGACCACGGACAGGATAAAGATCCCCAACTCCCATCAGGACTACAAGATACCAGGTACTTTCAGCTGCATCACATCTAATGTGGTGTACCTAATTATATGTACTAAATGTCCAACTGGGGGTCTGTATGTGGGGGAGACCGGGCAAAAACTGAGAACAAGGATGAATTCTCATCGCCACACAATAAGAGAAAGGAGAATGGATTTACCTGTGGCAAAACACTTTTGTATGCCCGGTCATAGCATGACGGATATGGAATTACTTGTATTAAAATCTAACTTCAAATCTGAGAAGGATAGAAAAGTCTGGGAATATAAACTCATGATGACCTTTGACACTCAGTGCTGGGATGAATATATCCCAGAGTTTTATGTCTTTCTACAACAATTAAGGAATCTGCCTCCCTGACCTTTTAGGGTCATCACAACACAATACCAGACCCCAATCAGAGGGTAATAAAACCTTCACTCCTTATCTATGAACTAGTCATATTTATGTTAATCCCTCTGCCATAATGACAGTTCTGCTTCACGTCACTTGTCCTACCTATTGCATTTTTTCTGTGCTATTTTGTGTATAAATATGTGATTCTTCAGATGTTGTATTAGTCTATGCCTGATGAAGAGACCTGAGTAGTCTCGAAAGCTTGCAATTTGTTACCATCTTTTCAGTTAGCCATTAAAAGGTATCAACCACTGAGGACTCTCAAGTCTAAATATTTTTCTAACAGCAACCGCTAATTCCAGCATATTTTACATTCAAAAAAATCAAATTCCGCTCCTTCCCTTCTAAGCCCTGCTGTGTTCCCAAACAGTAGATTTCTCCCACATATGGGGTACCGGCGTACTCAGGAGAAATTGCACAACAAAATTTATTTAGATCGTTGGCGTCCCGCTGGTGACGCTATATCGCTGTCTGGCACCTTTTGTGAGCGATGTGCGCTGTTTTTTACATCGCAATGACCGTTAAAGTCGTTAATGAGATCGCTAACCGCTTATGCGTCGTTAACGAGATCACTAAGTGTGGCAGCTACTAGCGACATTAAAACGATCACAAAAACGATCTCATTAGCTTGCGTCGTTATTGAGATCGCTAACGAGATCACTAAGTGTGGCAGTACCTTAAGAAAACATATACCACAAAAATAACAATCTCATGTCAGGAAATAACAAATAACACGTGTTTGGCTGATAAAAATACACGTGTAGTTGAGGGAGCTTCTGGTGATTAATTTATTTCTGTATATTTATCCGGGTACTTTTGGATATAAACTTCACCCCCTGACGAAACCACCTTGATGTGGCGACACGCTTCGGGCATCTCCACAAGCTCCCTTAATACACATGCTGAGTGATTATTATAACTAATCCACACTTTATGGCGCAAGTATTTCACTTTTTTAAATCATTTCCATCTGGGCTACCTTTTCAGTGTTTGCCTGTGTGTCATTGAGGATATTTTATCCTCTGTATTTTGGATTTTTTATCAGCCACACCTGTTATTTGTTATTTCCCCACTTGAGGTTGTTATTTTGTGGTATGTTTCCTTGGTCTACCACACTTTACAGGTGTTAGGCAGTTGGGGATGGTTTTATATGCCTCCCATGGTTGCAGTGATATGTTTTTGATACTGCATTATATATAGTATATATTTGTACATCTTTACCTGTATATAATTGTTAATCACATGTTTTGACTTTTTTTTGGGGAGCTTATAGCTCTCTTTTGGGCTAACAGGGTTTGACAGTGTCATATTTATGACTTTTTAATTTGTTATGTCATATACTTGTGTGCATGTATATATTATGTGTGTTCTAATTTTACACCATTGGGTATGTGCATATGATGCGTTTTTAGATGCGTTTCCGCAGAAACACATCCAACCCGCAGCACAGTGCACAGCCAATGTAATTCTATGGGAAACGCAGGTTTGCTGTGCACATGCTGCAGAAAAAAACGCGCCGATTTTCAGCATTTTATTTTCCTCAGCATGTCAATTCTTTGTCCGTAACTGCAGCGTTTCTGCACCCATTGACTTGCATTGAGTCAGGCACTTCCGCAGCAAAACCACAGGTCTAAAAATGATCTGCCGTTTTGCTGCGGGTGAAATGCTGCAGTTCGGGAGGAGGGAAGTGTGTGGGCGGTGACTGTGTGCGTGTATGGTGTGTGCGGGGCTATGTGTGATGTGTGTATGTGCGGGGGTCTGCGGGGCTGTGTGTGTGTATGTGTATGCAAGTCCCATCCAGCTATGCCTGCTACACTGACAATGACTGACACATTAGCCAATGATGGGACAGTTGTCCCATCGTCAGTCTAATGTGTTGAATGTAAAAAAAAAATAACATACATTACATACACATAACATACAACATAAAACATACAGAACATACAACATATAACATACAGAACATACAGTACATATATATAACATACAGAACATACACATTTAACATACAGTACATACACATAACATACAACACATAACATAGAGTACATACTTACCAGTCATCTAATCTCTGAAGCCCTCATCTCCTTTAATAAAAATAAAATAATAAAACAACCTATACATCAACTTTCCGCCGTAGCCCATTTATTAACGAGTGTCCCACAAAGATCTCCGATGTAGAACTCTGACATCTGGTGATGTGAGTGCTCTACACGGCCTCCGCGGTAATCCTCCATGGTGTGTATCCCTCCGCCGCCGGGAGAGAACGACATCACTTCAGTTCATTCTCAGAGGTTGGCACAGGCCCGGCAGACCCCCCAGCCAGCCTGCAGACCCCGCACAGCCCCGGCAGTGCCCCGCACACCCCACAACACCCCAGAAGCCCCCCGCACCAGCCGCAGACTCCCCACACAGCCCCACGCCCAGCCCGCAGACACCCCGGCCAGCCCGCAGACCCCCCGCACATCCCCGGCAGACCCCCATACAGCCCACAGAGCCCTGCGCAGCCCGCAGACCCCCCTGCACATCCCCGGCAGCCCCCCGCATAGCGCTGACAGACCACCCCACACAGCCCGGGTAACCCCCGGAGCACCACGGTAACCCCCGGACTCTGCAGTGCGCACACTCCATACTGGGCCGGCGCCGGCATAGCGCTGCTCACAGGCAGTATCAGCAACATAAGGTATTTACAAAATTCATTAGGGGTCCCGGGGGATACATTGGGGGGTTAATTGAAAGTGGTGGACAACCCCTTTAACAGCTGTATACAGTTAAAGATATACAAATATATACTATATATAATGCAGGATCAAAATAGAACACCATGCACTCATAATAAAGCAAATAAACATAGTACACGCATATATCTTAACCCCTTAAGGACAGAGCCATTTTGCAGCTTAATGACCGGGCCAATTTTTACAATTCTGACCACTGTCACTTTATGAGGTTATAACTCTGGAACGCTTTAACGAATCCCGCTGATTCTGAGATTGTTTTTTCGTGACATATTGTACTTCACGTTAGTGGTAAAATTTTTTGATATGACTTGTGTTTATTTATGAAAAAAACGGAAATATGGCGAAAATTTTGAAAATTTAACAATTTTCAAACTTTAAATTTTTATGCCCTTAAATCAGAGAGATATGTCACACAAATTTCTTAATAAATAACATTTCCCACATGTCTACTTTACATCAGCACAATTTTGGGACCAAAATTTTTTTTTATTACGAAGTTATAAGGGTTAAAAGTTGACCAGCGATTTCTCATTTTTACAACACCATTTTTTTTTAGGGACCACATCACATTTGAAGTCCTATTATATGATAGAAAATACCCAAAAGTGACACCATTCTAAAAACTGCACCCCTCAAGGTGCTCAAAACCACATTCAAGAAGTTTATTAACCCTTCAAGTGCTTCACAGGAGCTGAAGCAATGTGGAAGGAAAAAATTGACATTTAACTTTTTTTGCAAAAGCTTTACTTCGGAACCAAGTTTTTTTATTTTCACAAGTGTTAAAAGAAAAAATGAACCACAAAATTTGTTGTGCAATTTCTTCTGAATACTTCGATACCCCATATGTGGGGGTAAACCACTTTTTGGGCGCGTGGCAGAGGTCGCAAGGGAAGGAGCGCCGTTTGACTTTTTCAACGCAGAATTGGCTGAATGCCATGTCGCGTTTAGATAGCCCCTGATGTGCCTAAACAGTGGAAACACCCCACAAGTGACCCCATTTTGGATACAAGACCCCTTAAGGAACTTATTTAGATGTGTGGTGAGAACTTTGAACCTCCAAGTGCTTCACACAAGTTTATAACCTAGAGCCGTGAAAAAAAAAAAAAATTTTTTTTTCACAAAAATGATCTTTTCACCCCAATTTTTAATTTCCCAAGGGTAATAAGACCGCAAAAGTTTTTGTGCAATTTGTCCTGAGCATGCTGATACCCCATATGTGGGGGTAAACCATTTTTTGGGCGCACGGCAGAGGTCGCAAGGGAAGGAGCGCTGTTTGACTTTTTCAACGCAGAATTGGCTGGATGCCATGTCGCGTTTAGAGAGCCCCTGATGTGCCTAAACAGTGGAAACCCCCAACAAGTGACCCCATTTTGGAAACTAGACCCCCTAAGGAACTTATCTAGATGTGTGGTGAGCACTTTGAACCTCCAAGTGATTCACACAAGTTTATAACGTAGAGCCGTGAAAATAAAAAATCATATTTTTTCCACAAAAATGATCTTTTCACCCCAATTTTTATTTTCCCAAGGGTAACAAGACCCCAAAAGTTTTTGTGCAATTTGTCCTGAGCATGCCGATACCCCATATGTTGGGGTAAACCACTTTTTGGGCGCACGGCAGAGGTCGCAAGGGAAGGAGCTCCGTTTGACTTTTTCAACGCGGAATTGGCTGGACGCCATGTCGCATTTGTAGAGGCCCTGATGTGTCTAAACAGTGGAAACCCCCCACAAGTGACCCCATTTTGGAAACTAGACCCCCTAAGGAACTTATCTAGATGTGTGGTGAGCACTTTGAAGCCCCAAGTGCTTCACAGAAGTTTATAACGCCCGGGCGTGAAAATAAAAAATCATATTTTTTCCACAAACCTGATCGTTTAGTCCCCAATTTTTTATTTTCACAAGGGTAACAGGAGAAATTGGACAACAAAAGTTGTTGTACAATTTGTCCTGAGTATGCTGATACCCCATATATGGGGGGGGACCACTGTTTGGGCGCACTGCAGAGCTTGGAATGGAAGCAGCACCGTTTGACTTTTTCAAACCAAAATTGGCTGGAATTGAGATTGGACACCATGTCGCGTTTGGAGAGCCCCTGATGCGCCTAAACAGTGGAAACCCCCCACAAGTAACACCATTTTGGAAACTAGACCACCTATGGAACTTATCTAGATCCGCTGTGAGCACTTTGAACCCCCAAGTGTTTCACAAAAGTTTATAATGCCTGGGTGTGAAAAAAAAAAAAAAACAATTTTCCACAAAAATGATTTTTTAGTCCCAAATTTTTGATTTTTCACAAGGAAATTGGACCCCAAAAGTTGTTGTCCAATTTGTCCTGAGTACGCTGATACCAAATATGTGGGGGGGGGGAAACTGTTTTGGCGCACAGCAGGGCTTGGAAAGGAAGTAATAACGTTTTGGAATGCAGACGTTGGTGGGGGTCATGTTCCGTTTGCAGTGCCCCAGATGAGCCTAAACAGTGGAAAACCCCACAAGTGACCCCATTTTGGAAACTAGACCCCATAAGGAACTTATCTAGATCTGTGGTGAGCACTTTGAACCTCCAAGTGTTTCACAAAAGTTTATAATGCCTGGGTGTGAAAAAAAAAAATCAATTTTCCACAAAAATGATTTTTTAGTCCCAAATTTTTGATTTTTCACAAGGAAATTGGACCCCAAAAGTTGTTGTCCATTTTGTCCTGAGTACGCTGATACCAAATATGTGGGGGGGGGAACTGTTTTGGCGCACAGCAGGGCTTGGAAAGGAAGTAATAACGTTTTGGAATGCAGACGTTGGTGGGGGTCATGTTCCGTTTGCAGTGCCCCAGATGAGCCTAAACAGTGGAAACCCCCCACAAGTGACCCCATTTTGGAAACTAGACCCCTTAAGGAGCTTATCTAGATGTGTGGTGAGCACTTTGAACCCCCTAGTGCTTCACAGAAATTTATAAACGCAGAGCCGTGAAAATGAAAAATCATTTTTTTTCTCAAAAATGATTTTTTTAGCCAGCTATTTTTTATTTTCCCAAGGGTAATCGGAGAAATTAGAACCCCAAAATTGGTGTGCAATTTGTCCTGAGTACGCTGATACCCCATATGTTGGGGTAAACCACTGTTTGGGCGCACGGCAGGGCTCGGAAGGGAGGGAGCGCCATTTGACTTTTTGAACGCCACATCGTGTTTGGAGACCCCCTGATGTGCCTAAATAGTGGAAATCCCTCAATTCTAGCTCCAACCCTAATCCCAACACACCCCTAACCCTAATCCCAACCCTAATCCTAACCTAAATCCCAACCCTAATTCCAACCCTAATTGTAACCCTAACCTTAATTATAACCTTAATTATAACCCTAACCCTAATTGTAACCCTAACCCTAATTCTAACCCTAATTATAACCCTAACCCTAAGGCTAGGTTCATTTTGCGTTTTACCAGCCCGTTCAACACATAGCATTGACGGGCTGGTAATGGTATAGCATAACGCGATCGCATTATGCTATACCCCTAGCGCAGAGGAATCAGCAGATGATTCATCTGCGCTAGCGGTGACGGAGCCCAAACGCTGCAGCCCGCGTCCGAGGCTCCGTCACTGAATGATGGCACGTCGCAAACGCATGCCGCTTTACGGCATGCGTCGCGATGCGCCCTCAAATGGGGGTGAATGGCAGCGTTAACGGACTGCGTTATACCGCGGTGTAACGCAGTCCGTCTAACGGACTGCCATAACGCAGTATGAACCCAGCCTAACCCTAACGCTAATTATAACCCTTACCCTAAGGGTGCTTTCACACTTCCGGCGGGCGCCTGTCGGCGCCCCCGGCATTTTGCCGCAGCGCCGCATCAGAAAACCTGATGCGCCGCCGGCGGCCGCATGCGGTTTTTTGCCGGATGGTTTCTGATGCCCGGAGACATCAGAAACCATCCGGCAAAAACAAAAAACGTTACATGAAGCGTTTTGTCCGGCCGCCGCAATGTACATTTGCGCCGCATCCGGACAAAACCGCATGCAACGCATTGACATGCGGCGCCATCCGGCGCTAATGCAAGTCAATGCAAAAAAAACGCATGCGGCGCATCAGATTTTCTGATGCGGCGCTGCGGCTAAATGCCGGGGGCGCCGTCAGGCGCACACCGGATGTGTGAAACCAGCCTAATGCTAACCCTAACCCTAATTATAACCTTAACCCTAATTATAACCCTAACCCTAATTATAACCCTAACCCTAACAGAAAAATGAAAATAAATATAATTTCTACTTTTTATTATATGTCCCTAACTAAGGGGGTGATAAATGGGGGGGTTATGTACTGTTTTTTTTATTTTGATCACTGTGATAGTTTATCACAGTGATCAAAATGTACTTTTATGAGAATGAATGAAAAAAAATTTGAATCTGCCGCCAAAGCAGATGGGCGGGCGCACTGCGCATGCGCCCGCCATTTTTTTTTTGCAGGGAGAAGAAGCCGGGATCCTGGGGCCTGCGGGAGGACGGAGGACACCGGTAAGTATATGGGGGGGCGATCGGGGGACCGGGGGACCCTCATTTTCTCCCCTCTGATGTGCGATCACATCAGAGGGGAGAGAAATCATTTTTTTTTTTTTTTTTTTTGCGATCGCGGCTATGCTTGCATAGCCGCGATCGCAACACCGGGATCGGTGAATACCGACCCGGATCATGTTCTCTGGGGTCTCGGCTACCCCCGGTAGCCGAGACCCCAGAGAATATTTGCCCATCCCCCCACCAGCACAGCGGCACATAGCGGCGGGCGCACTGGGCATGCGCCCGCCATTGTCTTAACGGCGCCGGCACCGGGGGACACCGGAGGGTCCGGGGGCCACATGGATCTTATTGGGGGCCACATGGGGGTCCTGGGGACCCTTTTTCTCTGTCCTCTGATGTCCGATGACATCAGAGGACAGAGAAATTAAATGGCACAACTTTTTTTTTTTTTTTTTGTTGCGGTCGCCGTTATAGGGTTAATAACGGCGATCGCAACATCGGTGTCGGTAAAAACCGACCCGATTCATGTTCTCTGGGGTCTCGGCTACCCCCGGTAGCCGAGACCCCGGAGAAAATGCGCCTCTGGGGGGCGCTATTCACTTTTTCCACAGCGCCGTTAATTAACGGCGCTGTGGTTTAAGTACCCTTAATGACCGCCGTTAAAAGGCGTATCGGCGGTCGTTAAGGGGTTAAAAACATATCACTGCAACCATGGGAGGCGTATAAAACCATCCTCAACTGCCTAACACCTGTAAAGTGTGGTAGACTAAAGGGTATGCCACACTAAACAGCGTCGCTAACGAGATCGCTAAAATACGTCACTATTTAGCGATCTCGTTCGTGATGCTAACGTGTGTGGCATGTAGCAACGACGTGGCCCCTGCTGTGATCTCGCTGATGGTTCACTAGAGTTCTGGACCGTATTTAGATCGTTGGCGTCCCGCTGGTGACGCTATATCGCTGTGTCTGGCACCTTTTGTGAGCGATGTGCGCTGTTTTTTACATCGCAATGACCGTTAAAGTCGTTAATGAGATCGCTAACCGCTTATGCGTCGTTAACGAGATCACTAAGTGTGGCAGCTACTAGCGACATTAAAACGATCACAAAAACGATCTCATTAGCTTGCGTCGTTATTGAGATCGCTAACGAGATCACTAAGTGTGGCAGTACCTTAAGAAAACATATACCACAAAAATAACAATCTCATGTCAGGAAATAACAAATAACACGTGTTTGGCTGATAAAAATACACGTGTAGTTGAGGGAGATTCTGGTGATTAATTTATTTCTGTATATTTATCCGGGTACTTTTGGATATAAACTTCACCCCCTGACGAAACCACCTTGATGTGGCGACACGCTTCGGGCATCTCCACAAGCTCCCTTAATACACATGCTGAGTGATTATTATAACTAATCCACACTTTATGGCGCAAGTATTTCACTTTTTTAAATCATTTCCATCTGGGCTACCTTTTCAGTGTTTGCCTGTGTGTCATTGAGGATATTTTATCCTCTGTATTTTGGATTTTTTATCAGCCACACGTGTTATTTGTTATTTCCCCACTTGAGGTTGTTATTTTGTGGTATGTTTCCTTGGTCTACCACACTTTACAGGTGTTAGGCAGTTGGGGATGGTTTTATATGCCTCCCATGGTTGCAGTGATATGTTTTTGATACTGCATTATATATAGTATATATTTGTACATCTTTACCTGTATATAGTTGTTAATCACATGTTTTGACTTTTTTTGGGGAGCTTATAGCTCTCTTTTGGGCTAACAGGGTTTGACAGTGTCATATTTATGACTTTTTAATTTGTTATGTCTGTTTGTATCCAATAAAGTATTTTGAATATTTAGGTGATCTTGGTTTTAGTCTGTAGCTTTTCTTTCTATATGTCTTTATTGCTTTATACATACTTCTTGTGTATCCCTTCATTATGTGGTGCCCTCCATACTCTTTGATATACTTTGGTTATTCTATGTGCATCTACTTGCTTTGCAAAATGGAGTCTGACTGCATACCTCCCAACCGTCCCGGATTGAGCGGGACAGTCCCGATTTTGACCCCCCCGTCCCGCTGAGGACACTATGTGTCCCGCAGTGAGACGAGCCGCCACGCCCCCCATGCACTCCTCCCTGTCTCTACAGCTCAGCCAGCGGCTCACAGCTAGCAGTGACGCTGCTATGCTATTGCTGTTCTCTTCTGTGCCCACAGGACCTGTGATGAGGTCACAGGAGGGGAGGAGTCAGGGGTCACATGATCAGTGTCCTCTTGTGTGCAGGACTCTGCGCTGTGATGGTTGTTTGTCATGGTGCTGGATGAGGGTAAGTTTGTGTGTGTGTGGGGTCCGGACTCGGATTTTCAGTGTGGATGTAGCAGAGCTGTGTGTGTACGAGGAGTACGGAGCGGAGACTTGTGTGTATGAGGTGTACGGAGCCGTGTGTATGAGGTGTACGGAGCAGAGCCGTGTGTGTACGAGGTGTACGGAGCGGAGCCGTGTGTGTACGAGGTGTACGGAGCGGAGCCGTGTGTGTACCAGGTGTACGGAGCGGAGCCGTGTGTGTACGAGGTGTATGGAGCGGAGACGTGTGTGTATGAGGTGTACGGAGCGGAGACGTGTGTGTACGAGGTGTACGGAGTGGAGACGTGTGTGTACGAGGTGTACGGAGCGGAGCCGTGTGTACGAGGTGTACGGAGCGGAGCCGTGTGTGTACGAGGTGTACGGAGCGGAGCCGTGTGTACAAGGTGTACGGAGCGGAGCCGTGTGTGTACGAGGTGTACGGAGCGGAGCCGTGTGTGTACGAGGTGTACGGAGCGGAGCCGTGTGTACGAGGTGTACGGAGCGGAGCCGTGTGTGTACGAGGTGTACGGAGCGGAGCCGTGTGTGTACGAGGTGTACGGAGCGGAGCCATGTGTGTACGAGGTGTACGGAGTGGAGCCGTGTGTGTACGAGGTGTACGGAGCGGAGCCGTGTGTACGAGGTGTACGGAGCGGAGCCGTGTGTGTACGAGGTGCACGGTGCGGAGCCGCTCGTGTACGAGGTGGATGTAGCAGTGCTGTAGTGTGTATGAGGTGTACGGAGCGGGGCCTTGTGTGTACGAGTTGGATGTAGCAGAACCGTGTCTGTACGAGTTGAGTGGAGCAGAGCCGTGTGTCTGTATAAGGTGCACGGAGCCGAGCCGCGCGTGTACGAGGTGGATGTAGCAGTGCTGTGTGTGTACGAAACGGAGCCCTGTGTGTGTGAAGTGTACGGAGCTGAGCCGCTCAGCTCCATACACACAGGGATCCGTGCTTGAGCCGTGTGTGTACAGAGCGTACAGAGCGGAGCAGAACCGTGTGTGTATGGAGTGGAGCCTTGTGTGTATGTAGCGGAGCCGCATGTGTACGAGGTATACTTAGCAGAACCACGTGTGTACGAGGTGTATGCTGCAAAGCCGCATGTGTACAAGGTTTACGGAGTGGAGTCATGTGTGTACAAGGTGTACAAAGCGTGGCTGCGTGTGTACAAGGTGTATGGAGTGGAGCCTTGTGTATACTGAGTGGAGCCTTGTGTGTGCGAGGTGGACGGAGCGGAGCCGTGTGTTTACGAGGCATACAAAGCGGAGCCGTGTGTGTATGAAGTGTGCAGAGCCCTGCGTGTACAAGATGTATGATGGGGAGCATTCATACCTCCCAACCGTCCTGAATTCAGCGTGACACTCCGATTTTGAGAGTCTGCCCGCTGTCCCGGCCAGGAGCTTTTCCCGTGGACGCAGGAGTACATGCGGAGCCCCGAAGAGCACTTTAAAACTCGCACATGATGTTCCACCAGAAGTGACGTGCTGAAAGATGACCGGAAATGAGTTAATTTTGGGGGGAGATTGTGACGAACCATGGAGGCACTTCAGGGAATGCTTCAGATCCATCACCGTGTCCTTGGAATCGGGGAGTCGCCGCATGTGAGCCGGATCATGATGTCCGTGCACCGGAGTATCAGTGCACTACTGGAGCCGGCTGCTATAGTATCTCTTTAGAATCTTTCTTTCTTTCTCTCTCTGTTTCTTTCTCCTCTCTGTTCTTTCTTTCTTTTCTTCTCTCTGTTCTTTCTTTCCCTCTTTCTTTCTTCTCTTTCTTCTTTTCTTCTTTCTTCTCTCCTGTTCTTCTCTTCTTTCCCTCTCTTGTCTTTCTCTCTCTGTCTTTCTTTCTCTCTTTCTTTCTTTCTCTCTTCTTTCTGTTCTTTCTTTCTCTCTTGTTTTTCTTCTTTCTTTTTCTCTTTCTTTCTTTCTTTTCTCTTTCTTTCTTTCTCTCTGTTCTTTCTTTCCCTCTTTCTTTCTTTCTCTTTTTCTTTCTTTCTTCTTCTTCTCTCTCTGTTCTTTTCTTCCCTCTTTCTTTCTTTCTTTCTTCTCTTTCTTTCTTTCTTTCTTTCTTTCTTTCTTTCCCTCTTTCTTTCTTTCTTTCTTTCTTTCTTTCTTTCTCTCTCTTTCTTTTCTTTCCTCTTTCTTCTTTCTTTCTTTCTTTCTTTCTTTCTGTTCTTTCTTCTTTCTCTGTTCTTTCTTTCTTCTCTCTCTCTGTTCTTTCTTTCTTTCCCCTCTTTCTTTCTTTCTTTCTCTCTCTCTCTCTGTTCTTTCTTTCCTCTTTCTTTCTTTCTTTCTTTCTTTCTTTCTTTCTTTCTTTCTTTCTTCTTTCTTTCTTTCTTTCTTTCTTTCTTTCTTTCTCTCTCTGTTCTTTCTGTCCCCTCTTTCTTTCTCTCTATTCTTTCTTTCTTTCTTTCTTTTCTATCTGTTCTTTCTTTCCCCTCTTCTTTCTTTCTTTCTTTCTTTCTTTCTTTCTTTCTTTTCTTTCTTTCTTTCTTTCTTTCTTTCCCCTCTTTCTCTCTCCCTCTCTGTTCTTTCTTTCTCTCTCTGTTCTTTCTTTCCTCTCTTTCTTTCTTTCTCTGTTCTTTCTTTCCCCTCTTTCTTTCTCTCTCCCTCTGTTCTTTCTTTCCCCTCTTTCTTTCACTCTCCCTCTCTGTTCTTTCTTTCCCCTCTTTCTTTTTTTCTCTCTGTTCTTTTTTTCTGTCCCCTCTTTCTTTCTTCGTCTCTGTTCTTTCCCCTGTTTGTTTTTTTTTCTCTCTGTTCTTTCTCTTCCCTATCTTTGTTTATTTCTTTCTCTCTCTACTTTCTCTCTGTTCTTTGTTGCTTACCCCTCTTTCTTTCTTTCTCTATCTCCTTTCTTTCTGTTTTTTTTCTCTCTCTGTTCTTTCTTTTACTCAGTACCAGTGTGCCCACAGTAACAGTCAGTGTGATCACCAGTGCTAAATGGGTGTGGTCAGGGCGTGGACATGGGTGTGACTAGTTGTGAAATGGGTGTGGTCGGGGCGTGGCCTAAAATTTCCATATGTTCAAAGTTCGGCTGGTCATCGAACACTTCAACAAAAAGTTTGCTGAAGTGTATGTTCCCTAAAGGGACATCTGCATGGATGAGTCCTTAATTAATTTTAAGGGAAGGTTCAAATTCCGTCAGTACCTGCCCAGCAAGAGGGCCAGGTATGGAATTAAACTCTATAAGCTATGTGAGAGTAACTCAGGGTACACCCACAGGTTTAGAGTTTACCAAGGGAAGGACACCCGGATTGACCCTCCTGAATGCCCCCCTGTCCTGGTAGTGAGTGGAAAAATTGTGTGGGATTTGGTGCACCCACTTCTGGATAAAGGTTAACACCTCTACACAGATAACTTTTATACCAGTATCCCGCTCTTCAAAACACTCTCTGCACGAAGTACCGCAGCCTATGGTACTGTCAGCAAAAATCAGAGAGGCCTCCCAAAAACGCTGCTTGGGCAGATGCTTAGAAGGGGTGACAGCAGAGCCCAATGTAGTGACCACCTGCTGGTTGTCAGGGACACCGCACTGCACTTGCTCATTGAGCCAGTGCGTGTGTCCAGAGTGAACAAACTGTGCCCAACGATACCTGTATAGTAGAACCGCAGCAGAGAAGACGTGTGTTTCTGAGGACACAGGACCTTCCGCACCATGTGACTGTCAAGGGGCGGAGCCAGCCACACGTCTCTCAGAGCAGTATCAGGTAGAGAATGTTTCAGGCCGAAGGACCTGCAGGCACGTGACTGCCTAGGGGCGTGGCCTAAGCTCCAGAGATCTAGGAGGTAAAGGAAAACTCCTAGAAGGGTAACTACGAAATAAAGTTACCAAGGGCATAGACAGAATGGATGGTCAGGATAGCCAGGTCATACACATAGAGGGCGACGAAGTACAAAAGGAGCAGGCAGAGAATAACCAGAACACAGCCAAAGGGTCATACACAGACAGAGCAACGCAGTACAAAAGGGACAGGCAAAACTCGTAACAGGGACACAGCCAAATCGGAACCAGACAGACAAAACAAAGCACAGGCACAACGCACTGGCACAAGCACAGGGTCAGACACACTCAGCCAAAGGTCAGAGTATAAACGACAAAGGCTGGCTTCACAGTGAGGCTATAAAAAACCTCCCAGGACCCAGAAAGAGGCCAACCAAGTTAACCCTGCGACTACCTGATCCAAGAACCCAGTAAACCATGACAGTACCCCCTTCTTAATGGGGGGCCTCTGGACCCCCAGGTTTCCCAGGATTCCGAGCATGGAATGCCCAACCAGACGGTCAGCGTGTACCGATCTGGCCGGCACCCAAGACCGGTCCTCTGGACCGTACCCCCTCCAATGCACCAGGTACTGTAAGGACCCCCGAGATCGCCGGGAGTCTACAATATGTTGTACCTCAAATTCCATGTGCCCATCAACCAAGACTGGGGAGGGAACAGCAGCTGGTTCTTCTACTACCGATCCCAAGGGTTTTAGCAAGGATCTATGGAATACGTTATGGAGTTTCAAAGCGGGGGGAGGCGAAGGCGATACACCACAGGGTTAATTACTTCAATGATCTCATAGGGACCTATGAACTTGGGCCCCAGTTTGGCGGAGGGTAGACGAAGACTTATGTTTCGCGTGGAGAGCCACACCTTGTCCCCACACTGCAACACCTGAGCAGGGTTCCTTTTTTTATCTGCAAAACGCTTATAAGTCTCCTGAGCCCTGAACATATTCAACCGAACTTTTGACCACAGATCCCTGATTCGGTTAACACAGTCCTCAGCTCCTGGACAGCCCGAATCTAAACGTGAGAATTCACCAAAATGAGGGTTCAAACCATAATTAATAAAAAACGGTGACCTACCGGTAGATTGATTGGTACGGTTGTTGAAGGCGAACTCCGCTAACGGTAGGGCATCACACCAATCGCTTTGCAGAGTAGAAACCAAACATCGAAGAATTTGTTCAAGCGACTGGTTGGTGCGCTCCGTCTGCCCATTACTCTCTGGGTGGTAGACTGAGGAAAAGGACAAAGATATCCCCAACCTTTTGCAAAAAGCCCGCCAAAACTTGGCCACAAATTGTGCCCCTCTGTCAGATACAATATTCATAGGTACCCCATGTAACCGCACAATCTGTGCGAGGAAATGCTTAGCGAGAGTCTCTGCTGTAGGTAGACTTGCCATAGGTACAAAATGCGCTAACTTAGAAAACCTGTCCACAACTACCCAGATAACCGTGTTACCCCGAGAAGAAGGAAGGTTGGTAATGAAGTCCATGGACAAGTGGGTCCATGGCCTTCCTGGAATTGGCAAAGGCACCAATTCCCCGGCCGGCCGGCAATGAGAGCTCTTAGAACGAGCGCATACCCCACACGCAGCGACATGCTTCTTAATATCTGAAGCCATCAAAGGCCACCAAAAAACTCTAGCCACTGCCTCTCGTGTGGCAGAAATGCCTGGGTGAGCACTCAGTTTTGAATCATGGAACTCCCGCAGGAGCCTGGTGCGTAACTGCTGAGGAACAAACAATTTGTTTTCGGGTTTGGACCTTGGAGCTAAAGATTGAGCCCCCACAATCTCCCGCTCCAATTCCGACGACACTTCAGCTATAACGACATTGGGTTGAAGAATGGGGGACGGCGGGTCAGGGGCGGAAATCGGCTCAAAACTACGTGATAAAGCATCAGCTTTCACGTTTTTAGACCCTGGGCGAAAAGTTATAGAAAATTGAAATCTGGAAAAAAAAAGTGACCAACATGCTTGCCTAGGAGTCAGTCTTTTAGCAGATTTGATATACTTTAGGTTTTTGTGGTCGGTGATGACTGTGATGGGGTGAGCCGCCCCTTCCAAAAAATGCCTCCATTCCTCGAACGCCAATTTGATTGCTAAGAGTTCTCTATTACCAACGTCATAATTTCTCTCAGCCTGAGAATTTTTTTTCGAGAAATAGGCACAAGGTTTGAGGTTAGTCAGAGAAGTAGGTCCCTGTGACAACACTGCCCCCACCCCAACCTCCGAAGCATCAACTTCAACCACAAACGGCTTGGATGAGTCAGGTTGAACCAGAACAGGAGCGGATGTGAAACAATTTTTCAAAGTTAAAAAAGATTGTTTGGCCGACGGGGACCAGTTCCTAACATCTGCCCCTTTACGTTTGAGATCCGTGAGGGGTTTCACAATCTGAGAAAAACCCTTGATAAACCTGCGATAGTAATTCGCGAATCCCAAGAAGCGCTGGAGTCCTCTAAGGTCCCGAGGCTGGACCCACTCCATAATGGCTTGCACCTTCTTGGGATCCATACGAAACCCCTGTGGAGAGATTATGAGACCCAAAAATGATAGCTCCTGAACAAAGAAAGAACATTTCTCCAGCTTAACAAATAAATGATTTTCCCTGAGTCTTTGAAACACAGTTTTAACATGTGATAAATGTGAATGTCTGTCAGAGGAATATATCAGTATATCATCCAAATAGATCACAACAAAACGGCCAATGAGGTCCGAAAAAAACGACATTAATGAAATTTTGAAACACAGCTGGAGCATTGGTGAGACCAAAAGGCATGACGAGATTCTCAAATAACCCCTCAGTAGTAAGAAAAGCAGTTTTCCACTCATCCCCTTCCCGTACTCTTATCAAATTATAAGCCCCCCTGAGGTCCAATTTTGAAAACCACTTGGCCCCAGAGAGCTGGTTACAGAGATCAGGAATCAGAGGCAGGGGTATGTATTCCTGACTGTGATTTTATTAAGTTCTTGAAAGTCGAGGCAGGGACGTAGACCGCCATCCTTCTTTTTAACAAAGAAGAATCCCGCAGCTACTGGGGACACTGAGGGCCTTATATGCCCTTTGCGAAGACTTTCAGCGATGTATTGCTTCATAGCCAGGCGCTTAGGGCCTGACAAATTAAACAGACGGGCCTTGGGCAATTTGGCTCCCGGGACAAGATCAATAGCACAGTCAAATGATCTATGCGGGGGCAGAGCCTCAGCCTCACTTTCAGAGAACACGTCCTCAAAGTCTTTCAGGTACTCCGGAATACCCTCCAGACCAACAGAAGACACTGAGACAGGTTTTGCAAGTTTCATACAATAAACAGGTTTATGGCAACAGTCGACACATTGGGATCCCCATTTAATAATCTCCCCTGAATCCCAGTCAATCACCGGGTTGTGGCGTTGAAGCCATGGCATACCCAGCACTAGCCCTGTGGGCAATTTGTCCATGACAAAACATTCCATGTCTTCCTTGTGGGAAGAACCGACCTGCAAAGAAAACCTTTGGAAACATAAAGAATCCCTGTTCGGGTAAGAGGGGAAGAGTCGATAGCAACAATTTTAAGGGTGTCTCCAGCCTGACTGTCCCTATCTTATGTTGGGAGACGACACAGGAACTGATCAGATTGAGAGATGAACCACTGTCCACCAATGCTGTCGAGAAAAAACGATAGTTGTCTACCAATAGTTCCACCTTTAATACGACTTTCGAACATGAGGAATATAGTACCTGAAGGTCTGGGCAGCCTCCTCGACCGCTACCCAGACCTAGTAGTTTTCCGCTATCTTAGATGACGGACAGGTGGGACAATCTTTTCTCCAATGTCCGGACTCTCCACAATAGAAACAGAGTTGTTTCTCCCGGCGATGTCTTCTCTCCTTCTCTTTTAGCGAGGTGGTGCCAATGTCCATGACCTCAGTAGTGGCTCCAGTCTCTTTGCTGCCAGCAAACAGTGAGGTTTCACACTGCATGATACCCCTGGCGCGTAGCCTGCGGTCCATTTGTACGGCCTGGGTTATGGCGTCCTCCAAAGTATCAGGTGGAGGATGAAGGGCCAGGGCGTCCTGGAGACGTTCAGACAGGCCTCTGCGGAATAGCCCTCGAAGGGCGGCATCATTCCAGGAGACCTCCGCTGCCCAACGTCGGAACTCCGAACAGAACCACTCGGCTGAATGTTTACCCTGACGAACACTCATTACCATGTCCTCAGCCATACGGACCCTGTCAGGCTCATCATAGATGCGGCCAAGGGCATGAAAAAACATATCAACAGTCATCCTCTCAGGAGCAGAAGGAGAGAGAGAAAAAGCCCAGGCTTGTGGGGCCCCCCGAAGTAGGGAAATAATGACCCCCACCCTCTGGAACTCATCCCCAGAAGAGCGAGGCCTCAGGGAGAAAAAAAGTTTACACCCCTCCCTGAAGGCTCTGAACTCATTTTTATCCCCTGAGAAGTAGTCGGGCAGTTTAACTGGAGATTCAGGAGATACCAATGACACATCCTTACCACCTGTACCCAGAGACCCCGCAGCGACAGCCCCCTGTACGGTATCTACCAGCTGCTGCTGGGTCTGAGCATCATGCACTGCTCAACATTCAACTCCTGGAACCTTTGCGTCAGATGTTTCACCTGACCTGCTAACACCTGCATGGGATCCATGGGGATAACACTCCTAAATCTCCCCCTCAGAAAAAAAAAAAAAATGTAACGGTCGTTTATAATGTCAGGGACACCGCACTGCACTTGCTCATTGAGCCAGTGCGTGTGTCCAGAGTGAACAAACTGTGCCCAACGATACCTGTATAGTAGAACCGCAGCAGAGAAGACGTGTGTTTCTGAGGACACAGGACCTTCCGCACCATGTGACTGCCAAGGGCGGAGCCAGCCACACGTCTCTCAGAGCAGTATCAGGTAGAGAATGTTTCAGGCCGAAGGACCTGCAGGCACGTGACTGCCTAGGGGCGTGGCCTAAGCTCCAGAGATCTAGGAGGTAAAGGAAAACTTTCTAGAAGGGTAACTACGAAATAAAGTTACCAAGGGGCATAGACAGAATGGATGGTCAGGATAGCCAGGTCATACACATAGAGGGCGACGAAGTACAAAAGGAGCAGGCAGAGAATAACCAGAACACAGCCAAAGGGTCATACACAGACAGAGCAACGCAGTACAAAAGGGACAGGCAAAACTCGTAACAGGGACACAGCCAAATCGGAACCAGACAGACAAAACAAAGCACAGGCACAACGCACTGGCACAAGCACAGGGTCAGACACACTCAGCCAAAGGTCAGAGTATAAACGACAAAGGCTGGCTTCACAGTGAGGCTATAAAAAGCCTCCCAGGACCCAGAAAGAGGCCAACCAAGTTAACCCTGCGACTACCTGATCCAAGAACCCAGTAAACCATGACACTGGTGGTCAAGTACAAGGACAAGAGGGATGTCTTTTTCTTGACCACCATACACGATGATGGCAGCGCCCTCGGCACTGTACGAGGTACCACTGCACAGGTCAGCAAACTGAACTGTGTACTGGTGTACAACAAAAACATGGGGGCATTGATCTCTCTGATCACCTCCTCCAGCCGTACAGTGCTTTGAGAAAGGCCAAGGTGTTGTGCAAAAAGCTGGCCATGCACATCGTACAAATGGCATTGCTCAATGCTTTCCTGCTGTCACGATGTGCAGGCCAGACCACTACGTTGTACTTTCAGTTCCAGGAGGCTGTGATTAAGGCCCTGATATTTGGCACTCAGGAAGGATCGGTCCCCAGTACTCCCGGAACTGAAGGTGCTTGTATCGTACCAGGTCAGCATTTTCTGGGGGAGGTCACTCAAACTGGAAAAAAAAGAAGGTCGCAAAAAAGGTGCCGAGTGTGTTACAAAAGGGGAATACGCAAGGACTCCATTTATCAATGCGACACCTGCCCTGACAAACCTGGCCTGTGTATGCATTGGGTGATTGATTCGTCTACTTTGTGGTACTTGTGGTTTCTATATTCCCTTGTGTGATGTATTACTGATCATATGTCTAAGTTCGAGGTACTGAGCGCATGCGCGTATATTTCTGCTTTTGGCGCGTGCGCTGTGATGCTTGCTTCCACTGCACTTTGTCTGAATTAAGCGCTCTGCGCCTGCGTCCTACTTACTCTGTATGAACTTTATTAACAGAGGATTTTCTGACACTAACAAGATGGCAGCAACCATATACCTTCCATGCTCTTCATTGCGGTCAGTATATGCTACGTAGCAAACTAATCAATTTGCTAATTGTTTTTTCACTATATATACCCTATACATGTGCAGGCATAGGCACGCTATTTCCCCTGAGGAAGCCACATTTGGTGTGGCTATACGCGAGGGGTGCTGATCCCCTCCCCCTTCTCTCCCTCATTACCTGCAGCTTCAATGGCTCCTTTTCACATGCATCGTTCTTTTCTTTGACCAGGGCTTGGCTTCCTTTTCTAACTACTTTTAGGGGCCAGTTCTAATATTTCATGCACTCTGGCAGAATTGTCACTTTGTGTTTAGACTCATGTGGTACACTTCATCAGGTACTGGATCAATTCAATTTCATATATATGGTGCTGTGAATAATCAGGTATTTTTTCTGAATTAGTGATCATATGTTTATGGTGTCTTTTTTGGATACATCAGCTGTTCTTATATTTTGAGTCTTGATATCTGTACTAACTTGCTGTGCGGTAATAGCTGTGGGGTGGTATTGCCATTATTTCATGGTAATTGTGGATTATATTGTTTTTTAAATGTTTTTAACTCGTGTGTTTTTTGTCTGCATATGTCAGGTCTTTTGAATAAAGTATCAATTTTTACTACATATGGGTGTTCCCTGTGCTTCTAAGGCATGTCTTTGTCTTCCCTTTTTCTAGTTGTTATTCACATGCCTTGGGTGAACCCCTTCAATAAGACTGTTTAGCGGTGCCCTTCCCTCCTTTTTGCTTTTGCTATTTAATGGGTTAACAGCCGCAAGTGAATTGCGATTCCACCCGCGGCTGTTGCAGACACATAGCTGCATAAATCAGCTGTTATGTGCCTGGAACGGTGCTGGCAAAGCACCGGAGCCCACACCAAAGTGTCTGATATCGGTGTAATATTATGCCCGATGTCGGAAAGGGGTTAAGGATGCACCTGGTTTATTAGTACAGCATAAACCAAGGTTTTCACTGGTAACGCTGCCCATACTTCTAACACCACCTGTGGTAGATTGGCTCACTCGGCTGCACGCGGAGGTAGTCACAGTAACACTGCACCTTTAAGGATGCCCTTGGTTTATTAGTACAGCATAAACCAAGGTTTAAACACCAAAAATAAACACGGCCCTCTGGGCGAAACAGCAAAACAAAACGGTAGCCCCTCGTGCAGTCCTTGCACTAGTGGGGGGTCAGCCCACTCAAGATTAGCAATGTCCTTGCACAAGCACTATGTGCACAAACACTCTCCTGGAGTCTTAAGGGTATGCCACACTAAGCGAGATCGCAAGCGAGATCGCTAACGAGATCGCAATTGTGTCACCATTTATGACGCAGTAGCGATCTCGTTAGCGTCTTAACTGTGTGTGATGTAGCAGCTAAAGGGTATGCCACACTAAGCGAGATCGCAAGCGAGATCGCTAACGAGATCACTACTGCGTCACCATTTATGACGCAGTAGCGATCTCAGCGACTTAGCTGTGTGATTCCAAACACAACTCATCAGCGATCTGTGATTCCAAACACATCTCATCAGCGATCTGTATAACGACCTCTGCGGTCGTTGGGAAAACCTAGTCCCACCTGCGATGCTGGTGAAGTCGTTCATAAAGGGTGTGACATTCAGCGATTCAGGCTCACCAGCGGGACACCAACGACCAAAAAACGGCTCAGAACGTTCTTGAGCGATTAGCGACATCTCAGCAGGGGCCACATCGCTACTCTCCAGGCCCTCAACAGTCCAGACTACCCCTGGAGTTCAGCTATTTAATCCCAGACCATGTAACTTCTAAACCACGTGACTGATCACATGACTGTTACATCACCAAGGTCCTGTCAGCACATGGCGGTGCCAGCTCTGTAGGTGGAGATTTGAGGGACATTCTTCCACCCACTCTATGATCATAGATCATAGATTTATGTCCCCCTAAAAACCATAAACCCTCGCAACCATAACTTAACCCTCGCAACACTTACTGTGCTGGAAGAAATAAAACTGGAATTTATATTACTGACACCATTAGGTGTAGTGAAACATATCTCCCCTCCAGCACTTTACCAGTGACTTTGTCACATATCCCCAACCCACTCAAAGCTGGGGGGGCTTTCGCACCCTCACTCGCTAAACAGGGGAGTCTGGACAGAACATCTGTGTTCCCATGCAGCTTCCCTGGCCTGTTCTCCAAAATCTTGCAGTGCTAAAATCCTTCTAGTCACCATGGCATTCTTTCTTTCTCTCATCCATCTCAGGGGCGTGTGATCTGATGCCAGCCTGAACTTGCAGCCTAGCAGGTAGTACATCAGGGTGTCAATTGACCATTTGATGGCCAAGCACTCTTTCTCCACAATGGCATAGTTCTCATAGGAGAGTTTCCTACTCAGGTACAGGACTGGGTGTTCATCCCCATCTATTTCCTGGGACAGCACAGCTCCTAAACCGACTTTGGAGGTGTCTGTCTGTATCACAAACTCCTTAGTGAAATCTGGTGCGACCAAGACTGGCTGTCTGCATAAGATAAGCTTCAACTATGGCAACGTTTGGGATAAATTGGCTGTAATCCCACAATGCCCAGGAATGCTCGGACCTGCTTTTTGGAGACCGGCTTCAGCCACTTTTGGTTTGCCTCCACCTTGTCTATCTGTGGCTTTATTTAGCCCCTTCCAATGATGTAACCCAAGTATTTTGCCTCTTCTTTCCCGAGGACGCACTTCTTTTAGTTTATGGTGAACCCTGCCTTCCTCAGTGCATCCAGTATCGCCTGGACCTTCTTGCACCACTCTGGGCTGAAAATTATGATGTCCTCCAAATAAGTGGTGGAGCAATTCTTGTGAGGGGCTCGGATCCAGTCCATAACCCTCTGGAAGGTAGCTGGGTCTCCTTGTATACTGAATGGCATTCTGGTACGAGTTCTCGTATACTGAAAGCATCCATCAGGTGTATAGAAGGCCATCTTCTCCTTGGCACTTCGGGATAGGAGAATCTACCAGTACCCTTTCGTTAGGTCCAGGGTGGTGATGTATCTGGCTGTCCCTAGCCTCTCAATGAGCTCAGCAACCCGGGGCATTAGATACGCGTCAAGCTTAGACACCTCATTTAGTTTCCTGTAGTCGTTACAGAGGCGCCACTCTCCATCGGGATTCGGCACAAGGACAATAGGGCTGGATGAACTGCTTTTTGAGTCCTCCGTAATGCTCAGGCTCAACATTCTCCTCACCACCTTGGAGATCACCTCACAGCGGGTTTTGGGAATCCGATACAGCTTCTGATTCACAAACACATGTGGTTCAGTCAGGATTTCGTGCTTCACAACCTGGTAGCTCCATAAACAGGTTCCAGTTCCACTGAAGCAGCTCACGGCACTGTTGTTTCTGGGCTGGTGACAGTGTCTCTGCCACTGTGACATTCTCGACTCTGGCTTCAGGACTAGCTCCAAGGAACACAGCCTCCCCCGGTTCCCGGTCTCACCACTGTTTGAGCAGTTTGATGTGGTATACTTGGTACTGCTTTTTTCTCCCTGGTTGGTGGACCTTGTAGTTGATGTCACTTATCTTCTTGACCACCTCATAGGGCTCTTGCCACTTGGCCAGGAATTTACTTTCCACGGTGAGAATCAATACCAACACCTGGTCGTCAGGGCTAAACTGTTTCAGTCTCGCGAATCAGTTATACACCCTCGTCTGGGCTTCTTGTGCCTGCAGGAGGCTCTCATTCACAATCGGCATTACCCTTGCAATCAAGTTCTGAATTTGGGCCACATGCTTGATAACTCTCCGGTGGGGTGTAACTTCTGCTTCCCAGGTGCCCTTTGCAACATTGAGAAGTCCTGGGGATATTGTCTGTACAACAGCTTGAATGGTGAGAATCCCATAGAGGACTGAGGAACTTCCCTGTTGGAGAACAGGTACGCCAGTAGGCAATCCCAGTCTCGGCCATCCCTCTCCATGCCCTTCTTAAGCATGGACTTCAACGTCTTGTTGAATCTCACCACCAGGCCGTCCGTCTGCGGATGGTACACCGATGTAACGAATGGAAGCGGAGGCAGAGGTGGTGAAGTTCACATTCGTTTTTATTTTTTAATGTGGAACCTCGAGACCGCGGTCCGGGGGGCTCCGAAGGGGGCGTAACTAGTGAGCCCCGGGTACCCGTAGTAAGGCCCCTCGAACAGGACCAGAATGGAATACCCGGAGGACACAGGTGCTACCTCCAGTTAGACCCCAGACACGTGGCAGCTGTCCCAGAGGGACCAAAAGGGTAACAGGTATTTACAGAGTCCGTGGAAAGTTCTTCACAGAGAAGGGTAAGGTCCTGGTCCAGAACGGATGGTAGAAGGCTGGCTTCAGTGACCTTGTCACGGTCCACGGGTATGGATGGCTGATGGCGGAACGGGTTGACACTTGCGCCAGTAATAGCCGAGATAGTCCAAGATAGCCAGATACAGGTTAGCAATGATCTGAGGAGACAAACAGTATCAGCGAAGCACAGAGACTGCAGACGCAGCGCATACAGATCAGGAACAGAACCGGATGTAGCAATGATAGAACACGTTGCTCCGGCACTCCCCTAATGGTGGAGTGACCAGATATAGTACTGAGTGCGCAGCCATTGGTTAATTAGCTATTTCAAAAAATGCACGCTGCCCCTTTAAGAGAGACGGTGGGCGCGGCCTCGCGTCCTAAGCAGACTATCTGGAGGCCTGCCAGCAGCGTGCCAGGAAGTGGGAGAGGACACAGGACGCCGAGGAACAGATGGGACAGGTGAGTGAGCAGAGCGGAGTGCAGGGCCAGCGCTGGGACTGGGTGTAACAGTATCCCCCTCTTTACTCCCCCTCTTTTTCAAGCCTGCGTGAAATCTTTTAAGAAGAAGAGGGGCCTGGATGTTCTCTTTAGACTCCCAAGACCTCTCCTCAGGACCAAAACCCCTCCAGTCCACCAGGTAATAGATCCTACCTCTTACTCTCTTAGAGGCCAAGATATGTTTTACCTCAAAAACATCATCCTCAGAGACCGGATCAGGAGTGGTACCCGGGTCCTTAAAGAAGGAGCTCAAGACTACTGGTTTGAGGAGGGAGACATGAAAGGAGTTAGGTACTCTTAGAGAATTAGGCAATTTCAGTTTATAAGAGACCGGGTTGATTTGTCTCAAGACTTCAAAGGGACCAATGAAACGGGGACCCAATTTGTACGATGGTAACTTCAGACGGATGTACTTGGAGGAGAGCCATACCTTGTCTCCTGGACGAAAGATGGGAGCCTCCAAACGTCTTTTGTCCGCATGCGTTTTCATACGTTGAGAAGCTTTCTCCAAAGCCGACCTGGTCTCTCTCCAAATGTCCGAGAAATTCTTAGACAAGGTATCGACTGCCGGAACATCAGACAATCCCGAGACAGGAAGAGGAATTCCGGGTTGCAGTCCAAACACAATCTAAAAAGGGAGACTTTCCAGAAGATTCACTTACTTGGTTGTTGTAGGAGAATTCCGCCCAGGGCAGTAATTCTACCCAGTCATTATGATGAGCGTTGACGAAGTGACGCAGGTATCCAGCCAGGATTTGATTGATCCTCTCCACTTGCCCATTAGACTGGGGATGATATGCAGAAGAAAAATCTAGTTCAATTTTTACCATTTTACAGAGTCCTCTCCAGAACGTAGAGGTGAACTGGACGCCCCTTTCGGACACGATGTGGAGAGGAAATCCATGTAGACGGAAGATGTGCTGAATGAAGTGAGCGGCCAGTTCTGGAGCAGACGGGAGACCAGATAGCGGAACGAAGTGAGCCATTTTAGAGAAGCGATCCACCACAACCCATACCAATGAGCAGCCAGAAGAAATGGGAAGATCCGTGATGAAATCCATCGCGATGTGCTGCCAGGGAGCGGACGGAATCGGAAGAGGCAGAAGCCTGCCGGCTGGAAGATGTTTAACAGTTTTGTTATAGGCACATGAAGGACAGGCTGCGACGAACTCCTGGATATCCTTGCCCATGGTAAGGTTGCTGCGTTGATGAGTTGCTGCGTCTTTTTCTGACCAGCATGGCCAGCCAACTTAGAAGAATGACCCCAGCGCAGAACACGAGTACGATCAGAAGCGGACACGAAAGTCTTCCCAGGAGGAAGCCGGGCCAGATCAGTGGAGGCAACGGAGACCAACTTAGAAGGTTCAATAATGTGCTGAGGTTCCTCCTCCAGTTCAGGAGGCAAGAAGGCTCTAGAGAGTGCGTCTGCCTTGATATTCTTGTCAGCTGGACGGAAATGAAGTACAAAATTGAAACGGGCAAAAAATAATTAAGAAACAATGTCATATACAACAGTATGAATATAGTACTGCCGAAGCAAAGTTGCTTCATCCCAAATTTGGCCCCATGGCCCATAAGTAAAGATGAACTACTCCAAAGAGTTAACATTATATACCAAAAGAAAAGAGTATGAACTCCATCATATATAAAACTACAAAACTTTATTAATAGAAAATATAATGCCAACAATGATGGCACATAATACAGAGTAAAAATGGAGGCAATAAACTGCGGGTATAAATGCAGGGGTTGCACAAACTGATTGGTAACCAGGGTAGGACAGAAAATATAATTAAAGTACTAACGATTAACAAATAAGGGATGCATATCACATATAACAATTAATGGTGTTACAGACCCCTAAGGTCAATATCGTCCAGATATAGTGTCATATGCGCCCTATAGTATATCATAGAATCGTAACCATGTCTTACCCATATTAAACGGTTAGACTGTGCGTCCCCAGCGACCCCCTGACGCGCGTTTCGCGGCAGTGCTTTCTCAAAAGGGGATGCTAGTTGCCATAACCCCAGGGTTTATATATGCTAGCCATAATTAAGAAATTGCCGGTGTGTAGCGGCGCACATGCGTCTGACATCACACGCCGAGTAATTACCACCTCCTTCTCTCCGGCCGTCGCTGCTCCATGCGCATATGGGCGAAATCTCGCCTCCTGACGTCATTACTATGCGCCTGCAGCGTCATCGATAGCCAGAAAGAAGATAGAGGCGGCGTGTGAGTACGGCGCATGCGCGCACCACAGCGGCCATCTTTTTGGAGACCAACTAGGTGGACATTTTGTGGGAGTGTGCTGTACAAAAAACACAATAAAATAAAACAAAAAGTGACGATGTGACAATTAAATGCAACGATAAGAATGACAGTTACTGATATTATATTGTGACATATAAAAGAAAAAAGAAAAAAAGAAATAATAATAACCTCTGCATTTACATAATACAGTGATACCCCTAAGGTACAATTGTGATGAATTAAGTGACATATAAATATCTTCTTTAATCTTGAATGGTGAACCAATTCCGTGTTCTATTGTCCAACCAGCGTCAATCTTAGCAAGAAAGCATCACTTTCTAGAGAATCTCCATAATAAAAATACACCGACGTTAATGAACTAAATAAGAAAAACTGAAGAAATGACAAAAGTTAAAATATAAAATAAAAACGTGGTGGATAAATTCACATATTACCAATATAAGAGGACGTTTACAAGAACATAGCGCACAAGACTGTGATGGATACTTAACTACTCAATTTTACAAAAATGGCACAAAAGTCAATTTTTCATTAAGGCCCCTAGGTGCAACCGTGTCAAGGGTGACAATCCATCTACATTCACGTTGGGCCAAGATGCGATTAAGATTGCCACCCCTGACACCCCCACGAACCTTGTCAATACCCCTAATTCTAAGTCCACTGGGATCAGATCCATGACATAAACGAAAATGTCGGGGCAACGTTTTGAGTTCCCCAACATCTGCAGTTTCCCTAGCGGCTACGATATCCCGTACGTGCTCACGTGTCCTAATTTTTAATTCCCTTGATGTGAGACCCACATATATGAGGGGGCAAGGGCATGTGGCATAGTAAACCACATGTGTGGTATTACATGAAATATAATCTCTAATCGTATACTCCTTGCTCCCATCAGATTTTTTGAAGGTCCCACACCTGAGGATATTAGGGCACGCGACACACGAGCCGCATGGGAAACAGCCCACTCGTGGATTAGATATATGGAAAAAAGTTTGTGGTTTCGCCACATAATGGCTTTTAACCAAATAATCCTTGAGGTTCCTACCTCTTCGTTGTGTCAATGCAGGGAATTGAGTCAAATTGGCCGCCAGCACCGCGTCCGTCTGCAATACGGGCCAATGTTTGTTTAATATGTCCCGAATCTGATTCCAGCGGCAATTAGAAGTAGAGACAAACCGTAGTTCATTAGATTGTTTCAAATTTTTTCTCCCTGTTGTGACCAAAAGATCCTCTCGCCTCGTCCGCTTAGCACGTATATAACCAGCTTTTATGGAGCGATTGCTATACCCCCTAGCCCTAAAGCGCTCCGCAAGGATGACGGACTGTTGCTGAAGCGAGTCATAGTGGAACAAGTTCGTCTATTTCTCAAAAATTGTCCCACTGGGATGGCTTTAATCACAGATGAATTATGTGCGGAGGAGGCGTGTAGAAGCGCGTTGACAGCAGTCTCCTTTCGAAATAAATCTGTTTCAATAGAACCATCCTCCGCCACACACAAAGTAACATCTAAAAAATCAATAAATTTGGCATGATATTTGAAAGTAAACCTAAGATTAAAGGAATTGTCATTGAGGTACTGCATGAATTGAGATAGGCTAGCCTCATTCCCCTTCCAAACCATGAGCACATCGTCGATATAGCGAAACCATCCCACCACTGGGTCCGCGGCGTACGCTCCGTCACCAAAGAAAACCTGCCTCTCCCAAAAGCCAAGAAACAGGTTTGCATATGACGGAGCGCACGCTGCGCCCATGGCAGTCCCCTGTGTCTGTAAATAAAATTTGTCTTTAAATACAAAATAATTTTTGGTCAAAACAAATTCCAATAAATCCAAAATAAATTCCAAAAAATGGCCATCCCAGTTGGCAGCTTCAAGAAAAAAACGAACAGCCCGAAGCCCATCATCATGTCTAATGGACGTGTATAAAGACTCGATGTCAATGGTCACCAAAAGCATGTCTGCTTCGAGAAAGAGTCCGTCAACCTTGGTGAGGATGTCAGTTGTGTCTCTGACATAGGAGGGGAGTGTTTCGACCAAAGGTTTCAAATGATGATCAATATATTTACAAACATTCTCACTCAACCCTCCCATGCCAGAGACAATTGGCCTCCCAGGCGGATGCTGAGCATCTTTGTGCACCTTGGGTATCAAATAGAAAGTAGGTACCTTAGGATATTTAGGTAGCAAGACATCCAAGATTTTCCTTGGGACAAGGCCCTGCTCATCTGCATAATCAAGAATTTTTTTCAATTCCAGAGAAAATGGCAGAGTTGGATTCTGAGGTAACACTCGATATGTGTGTTTGTCTCTAAGCTGGCGAAATGCCTCTTTCTCATAGTTTTCAATAGGCCAGATCACCACGTTCCCCCCCTTGTCAGCCGTTTAATGACCACCGAGTCCATTGCCTGTAATTCATCCAAGGCACGTCTTTGCATGTGTGTCAAATTATCATTACAAATTTTGTTAGACACTTTTTTTAGGTCCTCCGTTACTAATTTACAAAAGATATCTACCTGTGGACAGACTGACAGGGGGGGAAAGTCTGTGATCGTGGCGTAATTGATCGTGGCAATATACCTACATCATTAGGGAGTTGTTCACTTAACAGGTCCTCCAGATCATTTAAGGCCTGTTGTTCAGTCACACTTAAGTTATCGTCTGTATGATGATGTAATTTCCGAAGGACTATTTTACGACAGAATAAGTGCAAGTCTTTTAGGACTGTAAAAAAATCAAATCCATTATTAGGTACAAA
Source organism: Oophaga sylvatica (assembly GCA_033576555.1). Classification (NCBI taxonomy): domain Eukaryota; kingdom Metazoa; phylum Chordata; class Amphibia; order Anura; family Dendrobatidae; genus Oophaga; species Oophaga sylvatica. The sequence goes on from JARQOD010006228.1 coordinate 38,809, forward strand.
ATTTAATCCCAACTTTAATACATCTAATTGGGTTTCAGACAAGGTATGTGTGGATAAATTAATTACCTGTAAATTCGAATTTTTGTTTTTCCGTTCAAAAACTGGAGAAGTAAGATGTCTTTTTCTATTATTATTTGTGTGGCGACCTCTGGTGCTTCTTGTGGAAATTCCAGTCCTATTAGTACTGGTACTTGCACTAGACATTTGATCTGATCTAATGCTAGCATCATCTGCTGATGTTAGTGAGGATAGGGATCCTGTTCGTGATTGTGGTGTGGGACGCATTTTATTCCCTCTATTCCTCCATTTATAAACTCGATTTTCTAAGGAGTCCAAATTGTCCCTTTGTAGTTTTTTGGATTTAGTATTACAGATCTCCTGTTCCCATTTCGTGAGATCTTTGTCTAGGTCCCCATTTAATTTCTCCAAGGCATCATCACTTAATTCATCTTTTAACTTAGTCTGAATAGTGTCAATCTCTTTCTCCAACTCTGCCAATTTCATTTCATCAGATTGAATTAGTAATTCCATAAATCTCCGAGAGCATTTTGTGGCAGTATCCTCCCATTCCTTCTTGAATTTATCATCCTCAATCGGGAATGCCGGGAAGATCTGCACACGTAGCCCTCTCGGAATTAAAGCACGGGCCAAATACTGTCCCAAGGACGCCTTATTCCACCACAGTCTCGTGCGCCGATGCAAAAGCGTCCTCAATTTAACAATTTGTTCTTTAGAATCACCACCATTCATAGTACAAATACCAGCAGTATCCTCCTTAAAAACCTCCTGAAGATGAGATAACCATGTTTGGTCTCTCGCGCGATAATCCATTTGTTTATGACTAGAAGCTGTGAACACACAGAAATAACAATTAAGAAACAATGTCATATACAACAGTATGAATATAGTACTGCCGAAGCAAAGTTGCTTCATCCCAAATTTGGCCCCATGGCCCATAAGTAAAGATGAACTACTCCAAAGAGTTAACATTATATACCAAAAGAAAAGAGTATGAACTCCATCATATATAAAACTACAAAACTTTATTAATAGAAAATATAATGCCAACAATGATGGCACATAATACAGAGTAAAAATGGAGGCAATAAACTGTGGGTATAAATGCAGGGGTTGCACAAACTGATTGGTAACCAGGGTAGGACAGAAAATATAATTAAAGTACTAACGATTAACAAATAAGGGATGCATATCACATATAACAATTAATGGTGTTACAGACCCCTAAGGTCAATATCGTCCAGATATAGTGTCATATGCGCCCTATAGTATATCATAGAATCGTAACCATGTCTTACCCATATTAAACGGTTAGACTGTGCGTCCCCAGCGACCCCCTGACGCGCGTTTCGCGGCAGTGCTTTCTCAAAAGGGGATGCTAGTTGCCATAACCCCAGGGTTTATATATGCTAGCCATAATTAAGAAATTGCCGGTGTGTAGCGGCGCACATGGCAAAAAATAATGCCCAACGGGCCTGACGGGGATTCAGTCTTAAAGCAGATTGGAGATAGGCAAGGTTTTTATGGTCGGTGAATATGATTACCTGGTGATGAGCTCCTTCAAGAAGATGTCTCCATTCTTGCAGAGCCAATTTGATGGCCAACAGTTCGCGATCACCGACAGAGTAGTTCTTTTCTGCAGGAGAAAAAACCTTGGAAAAAAAACCACACGAGATCATCCGCCCGGTAGACGACTTCTGGGTCAGAACTGCTCCTGCACCTATGGAAGAAGCGTCAACCTCAAGAAAAAATTGCTCACATGAATTAGGACGATGGAGAACAGGTGCGGAAGCGAAGGCTTTTTTGAGAGAAACAAAGGCCTCTTCTGCCTCGGAGGACCACTCCTTAGAGTTTACGCCTTTCCGGGTTAAGGCTGTGATTGGAGCCACTCGGGTGGAAAAGTGTGGAATAAATTGCCGGTAGTAATTGGCGAACCCGAGGAACCTTTGTATGGCTTTTAGCCCAGACGGACGAGGCCAGTTGAGAACTGCAGACAACTTCTCCGGATCCATCTTTAATCCTGTGGAAGATACAATGTACCCAAGGAAAGGCAAAGAAGACTGCTCAAAGAGGAATTTCTCATATTTGGCATATAGCCTGTTCTCTCTCAGTCTTTGTAAGACTAGGCGTACTTGCCTCCGGTGTGACGTCAAGTCAGCAGAAAAAATCAAAATATCGTCCAGGTAAACCACGACACAAGTATAGAGCAAGTCCCTGAAAATGTCATTAACAAATTCCTGAAAGACCGCAGGTGCATTGCTCAGGCCGAATGGCATTACCAGGTATTCATAGTAGCCGTCACGGGTGTTGAAGGCTGTTTTCCATTCGTCCCCCTCTCTGACTCGGATCAGGTTGTAGGCCCCTCTGAGGTCCAATTTGGTGAAGATCTTGGCCCCTCGGAGACGATCAAACAGCTCTGAAATAAGAGGTAATGGATACCTGTTTTTTACCGTGATTTGATTTAAACCCCGATAGTCAATGCAGGGCCGCAAGGATCCATCCTTTTTCTTCACAAAGAAGAATCCAGCTCCTGCCGGTGACGATGACTTTCGGATAAATCCTCTAGCCAGATTCTCTTGGATGTAGTCCGACATGGCCTGAGTCTCTGCCTGTGAAAGGGGATAAACTCTCCCGCGAGGAGGAGATGCTCCAGGAAGAAGCTCTATCTGACAGTCATACGACCTGTGTGGAGGTAGTCTCTCAGCCTCCTTTTTCCCAAAGACGTCAGAGAATGACCAATAAGCAGCAGGCAACCCTGGCAGGGTATCAGGCTGGACTGGAGGCGAAACAGGTTGAATCCGGGTTAAGCAACGATTCATGCAGGTATCTCCCCAACGCAGAACTTCTCCTGTTTTCCAATTAAGGACTGGTTCATGCATCTGGAGCCAAGGTAAACCTAAAAGCATGGGATGGGATAAACCAGGATATACATAAAATCGCGTTTGTTCAGTATGCATTAGACCTACCCGGAGTTCCACCAACTCGGTTTGAAACTGGACGGGCTCGGTCAGCGGTTTGCCATCCACGGCGGACACCTGTAACGGATCAGGAAGACGCTGGACTGGTAAGCGGTAATGATCCACCACCGCCTGCTGGATGAAGTTCCCTGCAGCTCCAGAATCCAGTAGACAATGTTCGGAGAATTTTATTGCTCCATAGGACACGGAGACTGAGATGTGTAAAGAGGGAGAGGACTGTTCTCTACCTAGGTTGGCCCCTCCTACCGGACCTAGGCACTGGAGTTTCCCGACTTTTTAGGACAGAAATGGATAAAATATTCAGAACTACCGCAGTAGTAACAACTTCCCTCCTTGCGACGTGCCTCCCGCGGCGGGTGGCCAAACTTACATGGTCCACCTCCATGGCCTCGGAGGCGGAGGGCGAAGTACCTGTTTTGTACAAACTAGAGTCCAGGTGATAGGACCTTTTGTCCTGCTTGATCTCCATGGAACGCTCCTGAAAACGCAAGTCAATTCGGGTTGCCAAGGATATTAGCTCTTCCAAGAGAGTAGGTCTGTCCCGTCCCGCCAGCTCATCCTTGATTCTTCCGGATAGGCCTTCCCAGAAATTAGCAACCAGGGCCTCATTGTTCCACGATAATGCAGACGAGAGGGTGCGGAATTTAACAGCATACTGAGCTACCGTGAGAGTACCTTGGCGCAGGCGGAGCAGAGCTGAGGCAGTCGAAGTGGTGCGACCAGGTTCATCGAAAGTCCTGCGAAAAGCCTCTAGGAAAGATTGAAGATCGTTAACCAGCGGATCCCCTCTCTCCCATAGCGGGTTTAGCCAGGCGAGGGCCTCTCCTCCCAGGTGTGACATGATGAAGCCCACCTTGGCTCGGTCAGAAGCAAACTTATGCCCCAAGATTTCGAAGTGTAGAGTGCACTGATTGAGGAAACCCCGACACAGAGTAGGGTCACCCTGGAAACGGGTAGGAGCCGCCAGACGGGGACCTTTACTTGCCATGGGAACTGGTACCTGATTATTGATAGAAGAGTCAGGTGCAGACGAGGACCCTAAGGAATCCATGCGGGTAGACAAGCTGCGTAGATAAGTCGTGATCTTGTCCTGTTGAACTCCCAAACGGGTCACCTCCTGGCACAGATCCGTGGTCGGAGATCTCTGGGATCCAGCGGGTTCCATAGCCGGAGCAATCTGTAACGAATGGAAGCGGAGGCAGAGGTGGTGAAGTTCACATTCGTTTTTATTTTTTAATGTGGAACCTCGAGACCGCGGTCCGGGGGGCTCCGAAGGGGGCGTAACTAGTGAGCCCCGGGTACCCGTAGTAAGGCCCCTCGAACAGGACCAGAATGGAATACCCGGAGGACACAGGTGCTACCTCCAGTTAGACCCCGGACACGTGGCAGCTGTCCCAGAGGGACCAAAAGGGTAACAGGTATTTACAGAGTCCGTGGAAAGTTCTTCACAGAGAAGGGTAAGGTCCTGGTCCAGAACGGATGGTAGAAGGCTGGCTTCAGTGACCTTGTCACGGTCCACGGGTATGGATGGCTGATGGCGGAACGGGTTGACACTTGCGCCAGTAATAGCCGAGATAGTCCAAGATAGCCAGATACAGGTTAGCAATGATCTGAGGAGACAAACAGTATCAGCGAAGCACAGAGACTGCAGACGCAGCGCATACAGATCAGGAACAGAACCGGATGTAGCAATGATAGAACACGTTGCTCCGGCACTCCCCTAATGGTGGAGTGACCAGATATAGTACTGAGTGCGCAGCCATTGGTTAATTAGCTATTTCAAAAAATGCACGCTGCCCCTTTAAGAGAGACGGTGGGCGCGGCCTCGCGTCCTAAGCAGACTATCTGGAGGCCTGCCAGCAGCATGCCAGGAAGTGGGAGAGGACACAGGACGCCGAGGAACAGATGGGACAGGTGAGTGAGCAGAGCGGAGTGCAGGGCCAGCGCTGGGACCGGGTGTAACAACCGACGTGCGGAGTTGTGTAACCTAGAGAGCCTTACATAACGCCATCATCACTTTGGACATAAACTGTGTGCCTTGGTCCATCAGGATCTCCTTTGGCAGGGCTGTCTGAGAAAATATATGGACTAACTCTCAGGCTATGCTCCTGGTGGAGGAGTTTGTAAGGGGTACCGCCTCCAGGTACCCTTGTTGCATAGTCC
>JARQOD010006229.1:0-43962 GCA_033576555.1 Oophaga sylvatica
CTCTCCAAGACTGCTCCAAACAGACGTTTCTGCTGACACACACTCTTTTTTTTCCTCTGTTGCTATTTCAATAGACTTCACCTTTAATGCTGTCTCTCGCCACTGTGCTGCATGCACACTCCAGCACTAACTGTACCAGGCCCTGCGCTGCCCCAGCATTCTCCGCCAATTGTAGCCTTTCAGGGGGTTTTAGCTCTGAGATCGCTGTCTGGGTAGACAGAATGGCACGGAAACAGTTCATTCAGACAGCAATTATGGTAAAAACTGGCCGCAACCAGTTTTATTAAAGTCCACAGCAAACAGATAAAACAAAGCATAAACAAAAGACCTAGGCTTGTCTAGCCACTAATTACACTTATGTAATGTCCCTTTCTATCAGGAACCCAGACTCTATCAGTCTGTGCCCAAAACAACACATATGATATATGTTACCAGTATGGAGTCTCCCAGATACTCCTCCTTATGTCTGAAGGTCCACCCAACTTCCAGACTTGAGAAAGATCCACTCCTCTTCAGTAGTCATTATGCTGGAGGTTCACAGAGACAATCCTGTGTCCGGGGTCCTTCCTGCACCCAGACTGAGACGGCTCCCCTCCTCTTCAGTAATCATCAGCATGGAGGTTCACAGAGACACTCCTGTGTCCGGGGTCCTTCCTGCACCCAGACTGAGACGGCTCTCCTCCTCTTCAGTAGCTTATCCGCATGTATTCTCACAGAGACTGCTTCCTTGTGCCAGGACACCTCTCTGTGTCCAGGCTGAAGACAGCTCTAACACTCTTGGCTTATCCGCATGGATTCTCATAGAGACTGCTTCCTTGTGCCAGAACACCTCTCTGTGTCCAGGCTGAAGACAGCTCTAACACTCTTGGAGACTGTTTCTTGTGCCAGGACACCTCCCTGTGTCCAGGCTAAACTAGCTCCCACACTCTTGGAGACACCTTCTGTGCCTGGACCCCTTGTCCAGACTGAATGAGCTCTCAGATTGTGTTTGCAGACACCTACTTCTGGTCTCCTAATCAAGACCTGAGTAGTTTCAGGCCTGTGCTGCAAGTGTGTGCTGAATGTGAGGTGTAGTGACCTTTCTCTACCACTAGGTTTACAAAGCCACACATTTCCCTTATACCTAGGCGAAATGCACACCCCATTCAACACACATTCCTTCACTGCCTCACATATCCCCTCCCTCTTCTCCAGACCGGAGGGCTGGTCATCCAGACCGGAGGGCTGGTCAACAATCCAACAGAGACAGTGACCTCTGGACCAGTCATGGCCCTCATCAACTTCATCCTCACCACTGTCATAGCCAACATCAGCTTTCTCTTCATCTGAAGCATCCGCACTACCCTGTACCCTCCCAGGCCTATGCTCTCTGCGGGCCTCGGGTATCCTGCACGGTTTCATCTTGACCTTAGGGCCGGGCTCATTTTCGATATAGTGCCTGGCCAGAGAAGTACGACCCGACACATCAGAACACTTCTGCTGACTCTTCCTCAGAAACTCACGTACCTCCTGTCCCTGGTGCACTGACCCTGTGTCACCAACTATCACAGAAGGTATAGGGGGTCTTTCACTTTTCTCCAGTTCCCCACTTTCAGGCTCTTCTGGCAAGACATGCCCAGAAGCCCCACCGTCCGTCCCACACTCTACTTCCTCAGTCACCTCTGGCTCACTGTCACTTATTTTATCAGCTGTGTTTGCCTTATTTTATTATATTCTGTTTTATGACACATATTTTTGGTTATTTGTAGTGTGCCACTGATTAATAAAGGCAATTTGTTTTTTATTATATATATTGTGAGTACTAGTCCTCATTATCGTCTCCCTGCTGGTAAGCCACCCTTTTCCTTTCCTGGGTTATTATTTCTTGCTAAAAGACAGTATATCATATAGTGGTGAAGATTTTCCGCTATTGCCTGCCATTTACAGCGTTACCGCGCGAAAACTAGGAGGCGTACCTGTAAAAGCGCGCTAAGTTCTTGACACGCCCCCACGCGCTGACGCGGCGGCAGGTCCTGGCAGGGAGCTCCAGTGAACGCTCTGACGTCGGAGAGCCGGCGACGCAGGTCCTGCAAGCAAGTGTACCCTGCGGAGCTGCGGCCTACAGAAGAAGGTAGGCCACGTTTCACTAGGGGGGCGCAGAAATGTCACAGCAGCAGGCCGACGGTGCGGCCCAGGCCGACAGCCCCAATAACTTACCAACGGGCGCTGCCGCGCAGGCTGGAACCGCTGGCCCCGCACCTGGGCCTGTGGCCCCGATAGTACCGCTGACACTGCCATATATGCCTGGAGCAAAGTGGCTTCCCCAGTACAGCGGCAAGCCAGACACCCTGTCAGGGTTTAAGCAAAAAATATGCAGCATACTGGACATGTACCCTATGTCAGACAAGCAAAGGGCTGCAGTGGTAGTGGGACAATTGACTGGTGCTGCAGAGAGGGAAGTAGAGACTTGGTCGGCTGCAGATCAGGAGTCAGTGCCCGCAATTTTTCTAAAGTTACAAACTACCTTTGAGGACCGCACCGAAACAGACCGAATGAGGTTTTACCAATGCTTCCAGAAACCGGAGGACAGCGTGCGGGATTATGCCTGCCGTTTACAAGGGGCCCTGCGAGCTCTCAAACAGGCTAATTCCATGAGCGTCACCAATGAGAATAAAATGCTAAAGGAACAATTTGTACGGGGACTGAGGTCCCAAGCTGAAAGCAGGACTGTGCATTGGTGGTCCTTGGATCATCCTGACGCTACCTTTGATGCCCTTAAGGACATGGCTATGAAAGGACTGCAACCCCTGGAAACAGCAACTACGGCAACCCAACGATACCAGGGTAAGGCTACTCCAACGCCAGCAGCATCCACCTTTTCCCCGCTGGTTGCTGAAGCCAAAGCACAGGCCGCGACCCCTACTGAGCTGGACTGTCTGCGCTCAGAAGTGCGCCAGCTGACCAAAAACCTGGCCACTGTAATGAGTGCCCTGCAACTGCGGACGGAACCGGAGACAAAAGGAAAGATCCTGCTAGCCGACTGCCCTGAGGATGTCCCCTGGATGAACCGGAGGAGAAGGAGGATGTCGCCACCCCAGAGGAGGACAACGCCACCCCCAGGAAGGACCAACGACCAGCGCCATCCTCGCCGAGAGATCGTCTGCTACTGCTGCCAGAAGGAAGGTCACACCGTACGCTAGTGTGCTTTAAACGAGCAAACCCTGGGTCCGAGAGCCAACACCCAGGAATAGACTCATCAGGCCCCTCCGATTGGAAACACAGGTTTGTGGAAGGAAGACTATTCCTGTCCATCATACCGGATGGGATCGCAATACCTGCCCTGCTGGACACAGGATCCCAGGTAACCATCATACCTGATATCCTTTATAACAGGTTCTGGTCCATGTACAGTCTACAACCCCCAAACCCTGACTTTGCAGTATACGCCTCTAACGGACTCCCTCTTGACTTACTGGGGGCTAAAAACGTAGACGTAAAAGTGGGGCGAGTGGAGCTAAAGGACCAGGGACTTCTTGTAGTGAAGACTTAATGAGGAAAATGGATTGAATGTGGTTTTAGGCACTAACATTATTGGTAACTGTTTGGAGGAGGTTGTGTTTTTACTCCAACAGCTAATAATAATAATAATAATAATAATCTTTATTTATATAGCGCCATCATATTCCGCAGCGCTTTACAGTCTAACAGTTTCAGAACACAAGTCATAAGTAACAACGTTAACAATACAATAATTAAAGCAAAATCAGCCGCCCCTGCTCGTGAGAGCTTACAATCTACAATGAGGTGGGGGAGATACAAAGTACAGGTGTGTATATACAATGGTGCATTTACAATGATGGTCCAGCCATCTTGAGGGAGTGAGGGATGGATGGAGATAGTGAATGGGCTACACACACACACTTACACATAGAATGACTTTGATTAGTGAATGTGATAGGCCGCTCTGAACAGATGTGTTTTGAGGGAGCGCCTGAAACCATGCAAATTGTGGATAGTCCTAATTTCTTGGGGTAGAGCATTCCAGAGGATTGGCGCAGCGCGGGAGAAATCTTGGAGTCGGGAGTGGGAGGTACGGATTAGTGCAGAGGTTAGTCGAAAGTCGTTTGCAGAGCGCAGCAGTCGGTTAGGCCGATAGATAGAAATGAGGGAGGAGATGTAGGGGGGTGCTGCACTGTGGAGAGGATGGGTAGGGTGATAGACAGAAATGAGGGAGGAGATGTAGGGGTGCTGCACTGTGGAGAGGACGGGCAGGGTGATAGATAGAAATGAGGGAGGAGATGTAGGGGGGCTGCACTGTGGAGAGGACGGGCAGGTGATAGAAATGAGGGAGGAGATGTAGGGGGGTGCTGCACTGTGGAGAGCTTTGTGGGTGAGAACCAGTACTTTGAATTGGATCCTATAATGAATGGGCAGCCAGTGTAAGGACTGACGAAGAGCGGACGCGTCCGAGTACCGATTAGCCAGATGGATGACCCTGGCTGCTGCATTAAGGATGGACTGGAGAGGGGATAGTCGAGTAATGGGGAGGCCAAGTAATAGAGCGTTGCAGTAGTCCAGGCGGGAGTGGATCAATGCTACATTGAGGGTTTTTGTTGTTTCCATGGTGAGAAAAGGGCGGATTCTAGAGATGTTCTTTAGGTGTAGGCGGCAAGAGCGGGCAAGAGATTGTATATGGGAGGTGAAGGAGAGATTGGTGTCAAACATAACACCCAGACAGCGAGCCTGCTGCCGGGGTATTATTATGGTGCCGCCCACGGAGAGGGAAATGTCAGATTTAGGGAGGTTAGTAGACGGCGGGAGCAGAAGGAGTTCAGTTTTGGAGAGGTTAAGTTTCAGATAGAGAGCGGACATGATGTTGGAGACTGCGGACAGTCGGTGGCGTTCTGTAGAACAACGGGGGTAAGGTCGGGGGATGACGTGTATAGTTGTGTGTCATCAGCATAAAGATGGTACTCAAAGCCAAATCTGTTATGAATGTACTAGAGATGGTTTCTGAGCAGAGGCTCCCTCTGGTGGTTACAGACAGTACTGAACCTTTCAGCGAGGAATGGCAATCTGGGTTCACTGACTGATATAAGGGAGGTTCCCTCCCATGATGGTTGCCGGTGATCAATTGTTCTTGTCTCAATTGTGGTTCCTGGTTCATTTGGAAGTTTGCTGGAGTCTTGCCTGCATCTCCTGCTTTCAGATAAGATATTTTTTGCTTTTCTTTTTGTGCTTGCTTTTTGCATTGTTTTCTGCACTTTTGTGGAGGTCAGCCAGGTCCCCTCCTGGGGCCTGAGCTCCTCACAGTTTATCTGCAGCCACTGTTATTTGCTCATTTGCTTTTTCCTGTTTTTTCAGCGGCTGCAGCTTGGTTTTGTTCACACTGAGATCTGATTTAGCGGGTGGCGAGATCGTGTGATCTCAGTATTTTTGTAATCAGAATTGTTGGATTTTTGTAGGGTTTTTCTGGGTTGCAGAAAGTAATCTCTCCTTTCCTATCCTATTTAGTCAGCTTGTGGCCCCAGCGTTTGCTCAATCTATTTTCTGCCTAAGTTTGTGTTTTCATCTTGTCTAACCGCCATTATATGTTTGGGGGCTTCCTATTTTCTTTGGGTATCTGCTCCGGGGCAGATAGCTTTCATCTTTCTGCCTTTAGGTGTAGTTATCTCTCAGGCTGTGACGAGGCGTCTAGGATCACTGTAGGAACGCTCCACGGCTACCTCTAGTTGTGTCGTTAGTTTAGGAATCTGCAACCCATCAGTTACCAACATCTCAGGTGTTCTGCTGCCCTGCTGTTGTTCCTGTCCTCCTCAGCTACCGAAAACACAACACAAATATGCTGATGGTATGTCCAATTGGGGCCGTGAAGAGAGAGAAGAGAAGGGGGCCAAGGACTGAGCCCTGGGGTACACTGACAGTGAGAGGAAGAGGAGATGACGTGGAGCCAGAGAACGAAACACTGAAGGAGCGGTCAGAAAGATAGGAGGAGAACCAGGAGAGAACAGTGTCCTTAATACCTAGTGACTGGAGCCTAGACAGTAGGAGACGGTGGTCAACAGTGTCGAAAGCTGCAGAAAGGTCGAGAAGAATGAGCAGAGAGTGGTCACCGTTACGTTTTGCTGTCAGAAGGTCATTGGTCACTTTGATGAGTGCAGTTTCAGTCGAATGTAGGGATCGGAAGCCGGACTGTGAAGGGTCTAGGAGGGAGTGAGTGGAGAGGTAACGGGTAAGGCGGGAGTAGACTAGGCGCTCCAAAAGTTTAGAGATGAAGGGGAGATTGGAGACCGGTCTGTAGTTGTTTGTGCAGGAAGGGTCGAGAGCGGGTTTCTTTAGTAGTGGAGTAATGATGGAGTGTTTGAAGAAGGATGGGAAAATGCCAGAGGAGAGTGAGAGATTAAAGATTGTAGTTAGGTGAGTTGTGACAACTGGAGAGAGAGACTGGAGGAGATGTGAGGGAATGGGGTCGGTAGTGCATGTAGTCGGACGAGAGGAAGAGAGGAATCTGGAGACAGCTCGCCTATGTTGCCAGACCAGGGCAGAAGAGAGCGATCCAGAAGGAGATCCGGACCCTGATGTGCCAGCAGCAAGTGGAACTGACCAGTGGTGAGATTGGTAATGTACGGGTAACAAACCAGAACCCCATTGTGATACCCCCAATGAGTGAAATGCTTATTTGGTGTAGAGCAGCAATAGGTCTGAGAGGACAGAGCTACCAAGCAGTAGTAGAACCCCTTTGTTCAGAACACAGACCTACACTCTTAACTGCCAGAGGCGTAGTGGAGGTACGCAATGGGAGGGTGCCCGTCCGTCTTCTCAACTTGAGGGAAGATGAAGTCAAATTACCACGTTATGCCACTGTTGCCAAGTTACATGCTGTAGATAATAACTCTGTTCACACGATGGAGCCCTTAACTTCCCCACAACCAGTGGAGGATAACGGCCCGGCAACCAAGGTGGAAGATTGGTGTCAGCAGATCCATGTTGGGACAGACACCACTCCAGCTCACCAGAAACAGGGGGTAAATCGGGTAGTCCAGGAATACGCACAGGTATTCAGCAAACACCCACTTGACTTTGGGAAGATTAAGGGAGTGCAACACCATATCCCCACAGGCAACCATCCTCCCATTAAGGAACCGTACAGGCCAATACCTCCAGCACACTACCAGAAAGCCAAGGAGATGTTGCAGGACATGAAAAAGGCAGGGGTGATAAGGGATAGTTGTAGTCCCTGGGCAGCTCCCCTAGTTCTAGTCAGAAAAAAGGATGGAAGCATGAGAATGTGTGTGGATTACAAACAAGTAAATCGCATTACACAAAGATGCATACCCTTTACCACATATTGTGGAATCTCTAGCTGCCCTAAAGACTGCTAATTACTTTTCCACCCTTGACCTCACTAGTGGGTACTGGCAAATAGCTGTGGCTGAGGAGGATCGGGAGAAGACGGCTTTCACCACCCCGATGGGACTCTGTGAGTTCGACAGAATGCCGTTTGGACTCAGCAGTGCCCCCGGAACGTTCCAGAGAGTGATGGAGTGCTGCCTGGGACACCTCAACTTCGAGACTTTGTTACTATATCTGGACGACGTGATTGTGTGCTCCAAAACGTATGAAGATCACTTGGAGCACCTGGCGGAGGTATTCGAGTCACTGTCCCAGTATGGGATGAAACTGAAACCTTCAAAGTGCCACCTACTCAAACAAAAGGTACAGTACCTGGGACACATTGTCAGCTCAGAGGGAGTAGCGCCCAACCCCGAGAAGATCACCGCCATCCAGAAGTGGCCGGAGCCGAAGAACCTCAAAGAGGTGCGTCAGTTCCTGGGACTGACAGGATACTACCGGAGGTTTGGAAAAGACTACACTAAGAAAGCAGCGCCTCTGCAAGACCTCCTGGTGGTAGGACAGTCTCTCAGGAGCAGAAATTCCCCATTCCACTGGGGTAAAGAACAGGCTGAAGCATTCAAAGAAATGAAGGAGATCCTGACAGGAGATGAGATCCTAGCCTACCTTGACTACAGCCAACCGTTCCTGCTGTAAACGGATGCCAGCAATGAAGGATTGGGAGCTGTCTTGAGTCAGAAGCAAAATGGCCTAGAGAAAGTCATCGCCTATGCAAGCAGGAAGCTCCGCCCGATCGAGAGGAACTATAGCAGCTTCAAGTTGGAGTTTCTAGCGCTGGTCTGAGCCATCACGGAGAGGTTTAAGCATTACTTAGCCTCCAGCAAGTTTACGGCCTACACTGACAATAACCCATTGACGCATCTTGAAACAGCCAAGCTGGGAGCCATGGAACAACGCTGGATGGCTTGGCTGTCAAACTACCAATTCACAATCAAGTACAGGGCGGGCCGCAAAAACGCCAACGCTGATGCCCTGTCCAGGATGCCTCATGAGTCAGACACAGAAGAAGTGGATGACCTGGAAGAGTGTTATGAATGTGCTGGAGATGGTTTCTGAGCAGAGGCTCCCTCTGGTGGTTGCAGACAGTACTGAACCTTACAGCGAGGAATGGCAATCTGGGATCACGGACTGGACTGATATAAGGGAGGTTCCCTCCCATGATGGTTGCCGGTGATCAATTGTTCTTGTCTCAATTGTGGTTCCTGGTTCATTTGGAAGTCTGCTGGAGTCTTGCATGCATCTGCTGCTTTCAGATAAGATATTTTCTGCTTTTCTTTTTGTGGTTGCTTTTTGCATAATTTTCTGCACTTTTGTGGAGGTCAGCCGGGTCCCCTCCTGGGGCCTGAGCTCCTCTCAGTTTATCTGTAGCCACTGTTGTTTGTTCATTTGCTTTTTCCTGTTTTTCAGTGGCTGAGGCTTAGTTTTGTTACACCAGAGATCTGATTTAGGTGGTGGAGATCGTGTGATCTCAGGTGTTTTTGCAATCAGAAGAGTTGGTATTTTTTAGGGGTTTTTTTTAATTGCAGTCAGAATTCTTTCCTGTACTTTTCTGTCTAGACAGATTGGGCCCCAGCGCTTGCTCATTCTATTTTCTGTCTGTGTCCGTGCTTCTTCTTGTCTAACCGCCATTACATGTTTGGGGGCTTCCTATTTTCTTTGGGGATCTGCTCCGGGGCAGATAGCTTTCATCTTTCTGCCTTTAGGTGTAGTTATCTCTCAGGCTGTGACGGGGCGTCTAGGATCAACGTAGGAACGCGCCACGGCTACCTCTAGTTGTGTGGTTAGTTCAGGTTACTGCAATCCAATAGGTTCCAGCCTCTCTGGTGTATTGCCATTTTTGCTTTTTCTCCTCAGCTACCTAAATACAACAGTATCACCGGCCCAAACTGAAAATTATATGGTACTCACAGAAGGGAAAAATAGTGTGGAAAGAAAAAAAAGTTGTCAGAGTTGTCAGAGATTTTTTTTTTTCTGTTTGTTGCATTTTTTCCCTCTTTTTCTCTGGGTGCTGAGGAGGATTTTTTTTTCTCTCAATGGAGTTTGCACAGTTGTCTGGCCGTGTGGATCAGCTTGCCACTGAGGTTCAGAGTATTGCTACCTATCTTGCTGGTTTGCCGTTGTGGAACCTAGGATTCCCATGCCAGATTTGTTTTTGGGGGATCGGGCTAAATTTCTGAATTTCAAAAATAACTGTGTTATTTTTTGCCTTAAAACCTAAGTCCTCGGGGAGCGCAGCACCGCAGGTTCAAATTGTCATCTCTCTCCTGCGCGGCGACCCTCAGGATTGGGCTTTTTCCCTGACACCTGGGGATCCTGTTTTGAATGATATTGATGTATTTTTCTGGCTCTGGGGTTATTGTACGATGAACCTAATGTCACTGATCAAGCTGAAAAAACCTTGTTGGCATTAAATCAGGGTCTTGAAGACGCTGAGTTGTACTGTCAGAAATTCCGAAAGTGGGCAGTCCTGACCAAATGGAATGATGATGCTTTGGCAGCCCTTTTTCGGAAGGGGCTGTCAGAGAATGTAAAGGATGTTATGGTGGGATTCCCTGTCCCCTCTGGTCTCAATGATTCTATGTCATTGGCTATTCAAATTGACAGACGTTTGCGTGAGCGCAGAGGTATGCGTGAGATGGTGTTGCCTTGTGAGCCAGCTCCTGGGCCCATGCAGTGTGATGGAGTGACTTCTGGGGCTCAGCATCATGAGTTTCGAAAGCGCAATGGGTTATGTTTCTACTGTGGTAACGCCTCTCATGCTCTTTCCGTCTGCCCTAAGCGGGGAAGACGTTTTCCATGCTCAGTTGTCTTGGGTAGTGTTCAGACTAAATTTCTGTTGACTGTTACCCTGATTTGCTCCCTGTCCACATTTTCTGCTCAGGCTTTTGTTGATTCAGGAGCAGCTATTAACCTGATGTATTTTGACTTTGCCAAACATTGTGGGTTTCCCATGATACCCCTGCGGAAGTCTATTCCCCTACTGGGCATTGATTCTACCCCTTTGGTAGGGAATAAACCCCAGTTTTCTACTCAGGTGATAATAAGGGTTGAACCAGATCATCAGGAGAGTTGCAAATTTCTGGTGCTGCATAATCTGCATGACATTATTGTACTAGGTTTCCCTTGGTTACAGTCTCATAATCCTGTTTTGGATTGGAAATCTGTGTCTGTGACCAGTTGGGGCTGCCAATGTGTTAATGCCGACACTCCTGTTTTTTCTGCCTCTCCCCAGTCTCAGGATGTTCCTGACTTTTTGACTGATTTTTCAGATGTATTTAGTGAAACTAAATCTGCATCCTTGCCTCCTCACAGGAGCTATGATTGCGCTATTGAATTAGTGCCTGGTGGTAAATTTCCTAAGGGTCGCCTTTTTAACTTGTCTGTACCTGAACACGATGCTATGCGATCTTATATCAAGGAGTCATTGGAGAAGGGTCATATCAGACCATCCTCTTCACCCTTGGGCGCCGTTTTTTTCTTTGTGGCCAACAAGGATGGTTCATTGAGGCCGTGTATTGATTATCGTCTCTTGAATAAGATCACTGTGAAGTATCAATATCCATTACCCTTGATTTCTGACCTGTTTTTCAGAGTGAAAAGTGCTACTTGGTTTACCAAGCTTGACCTCAGTGGAGCGTATAACCTTATTCGCATTAAGCACGGGGATGAATGGAAGACGGCGTTTAATACCCCAGAGGGGCATTTTGAGTACCTAGTGATGCCCTTTGGGCTCACTAATGCTCCTTCCGTCTTCCAGTTCTTCATGAATGATATTTTCAAGGATTTTATGGATAAATTTCTGATTGTTTATTTGGATGATATCTTGATTTTTTCCAATGACTGGGACTCTCATGTGAAACATGTTCGGACTGTGTTCCAAATTTTGAGAGAGAATGCACTGTATGTGAAGGGATCAAAGTGTCTTTTTGGCGTACAGAAGGTCTCATTTCTGGGATTCATTTTGTCTCCATCTGTTATTGAAATGGACCCGGTCAAGGTTCAGGCCATCTGTGATTGGGTCCAACCTACTTCATCAAAGGCTCTTCAGAGTTTTTTGGGTTTTGCCAATTTTTATCGTAAATTTATTGGTAATTTCTCCGGTATTGTTAAACCATTGACTGATTTGACCAAAAAGGTTCTGATCTGGTGAATTGGCCTTCTGAGGCAGTTTCTGCGTTTCAGGAACTTAAGCAGAGATTCACTTCTGCTCCTGTTCTACGGCAGCCTGATGTTTCTCTACCGTTTCAGGTGGAGGTTGATGCCTCTGAAATTGGGGAAGGTGCCGTTTTGTCCCAAAGAGATCCAGAGACCTCTAAGAGTAACCCTTGTGCCTTTTTCTCTCGAAAATTTTCTCCAACTGAACGTAATTATGACGTGGGTAATCGGGAGTTATTGGCCATGAAGTGGGCCTTTGAAGAGTGGAGACATTGGCTGGAAGGAGCCAAACATCAGGTGTTGGTCCTCACGGACCATAAGAACCTGCTTTATCTCGAATCAGCCAAGCGACTTAATCCTAGACAGGCCAGGTGGGCCTTGTTTTTCACACGTTTTAATTTTGTGGTTTCTTTTCTTCCGGGCACTAAGAATGTTAAGGCGGATGCCCTCTCGAGGAGTTTCTTTGCGGATTCTCCTGAGTTATCTGACCTGCTGTTATTTTGAAAGAGGGTGTAGTTCTTTCCGCCATCTCGCCCAATTTGAGACTGGCTCTGGAAGGGTGTCAGGAGGATAAACCTGAGCGCTGCCCTATTGGGAAGTTGTTTGTCCCAGACCAGTGGAAGAAGAGTGTGATGTATGAGATTCATTGTTCCGCGTTGGCTGGTCATCCCGGGATTTTTGGTACCAGAGACTTGATGAGTCGGTCCTTTTGGTGGCCTACTTTGTCTCATGACGTCAGGGAATTTGTGCAGTCCTGTGGGACTTGCTCTCGTTCCAAGCCTTGCTCTCGCTCTAGTGGTTTGTTAATGCCATTACCTGTGCCCAAGAGGCCATGGACCCATATCCCTATGGATTTTATTTCCGACCTCCCTGTTTCTCAGAAAATGACCGTTATCTGGGTAATCTGTGATAGGTTTTCCAAGATGATACATCTTGTGCCATTACCTAAGTTACCTTCCTCCTCCGAATTGGTGCCTTTGTTCCTTCAGCACGTGGTTCGGTTACATGGCATTCCGGAGAACATTGTGTCTGACAGAGGAGTCCAGTTTTTTTCCAGATTTTGGAGGACATTTTGTTCTAAACTTGGTGTTCAATTATCTTTCTCCTCTGCATTTCATCCTCAGACCAATGGACAAACCGTGAGTACAAACCAGACCTTGGAGACTTATTTGAGATGTTTTGTGTCTGCTGATCAAGATGACTGGGTCTCTTTTTTGCCTTTGGCTGAGTTTGCTCTTAATAATAGGGCTAGCTCTGCCACCTTGATGTCTCCATTTTTCTGCAATTCTGGGTTTCACCCTCGATTTTCTTCGGGACAGGCGGAGGCTTCTGTCTGTCCGGGTGTTGACTCTGTTGTGGAGCGTATGCAGCAGATTTGGGACCAGGTAGTGGAGAGGTTGTCTCTCTCTCAGGAGAAGGCCCAGCGGTTTGCCAACCGGCATTGGACTGATGGTCCTCGGTTTAAGGTGGGGGACTTGGTTTGGTTGTCCTCAAGAAATATCCCTATGAGGGTTGCATCTCCAAAGTTTAAGCCTGGGTTCATTGGACCTTATAAGATCATGGAGATTCTTAATCCTGTTTCCTTCCGTTTGCTTCTTCCAGGGACATTTAAGATCCATAACGTGTTCCACAAGTCCTTATTGAAGAGGTTTGTCGAGCCAGTGGTTCCTATGGCTGCGCCTCCTGACCCTGTTTTGGTTGAGGGCAATCTGGAGTACGTGGTTGAGAAAATATTGGATTCTCGTTTTTCTAGACAGAAACTCCAGTATTTGGTTAAGTGGAGAGGTTATGGTCAGGAAGACAATTCTTGGGTGTTTGCTTCAGACATCCATGCTAGGAGACTGATCCATGCCTATCACCGAGCTCATCCTGATCGGCCTGGTTGCACAAGTGAGGGTTCGGTGACCCCTCCTCAAGGGGGGGGTACTGTTATGAATGTGCTGGAGATGGTTTCTGAGCAGAGGCTCCCTCTGGTGGTTGCAGACAGAACTGAACCTTACAGCGAGGAATGGCAATCTGGGATCACGGACTGGACTGATATAAGGGAGGTTCCCTCCCATGATGGTCGCCGGTGATCAATTGTTCTTGTCTCAATTGTGGTTCCTGGTTCATTTGGAAGTTTGCTGGAGTCTTGCATGCATCTGCTGCTTTCAGATAAGATATTTTCTGCTTTTCTTTTTGTGCTTGCTTTTTGCATAATTTTCTGCACTTTTGTGGAGGTCAGCTGGGTCCCCTCCTGGGGCCTGAGCTCCTCTCAGTTTATCTGTAGCCACTGTTACTTGTTCATTTGCTTTTTCCTGTTTTTTCAGTGTCTGCGGCTTAGTTTTGTTACACCAGAGATCTGATTTAGGTGGTGGAGATCGTGTGATCTCAGGTGTTTTTGCAATCAGAAGAGTTGGTATTTTTTAGAGTTTTTTTTGGATTGCAGTCAGAATTCTTTCCTGTACTTTTCTGTCTAGACAGATTGGGCCCCAGCGTTTGCTCATTCTATTTTCTGTCTGTGTCCGTGCTTCTTCTTGTCTAACTGCCATTACATGTTTGGGGGCTTCCTATTTTCTCTCGGATCTGCTCCGGGGCTGATAGCTTTCATCTTTCTGCCTTTAGGTGTAGTTATCTCTCAGGCTGTGACGAGGCGCCTAGGATCAATGTAGGAACGCTCCACGGCTACCTCTAGTTGTGTGGTTAGTTCAGGTTACTGCAATCCAATAGGTTCCAGCCTCTCTGGTGTATTGCCGTTTTTTGCTTTTTCTCCTCAGCTACCTAAACACAACAGAAGAGATTGAACTACCTGCCTTTCACAGGAATGGGATGATCCACGAGCAACGAGCCTTCAGGAGGCAGCGTGGTAAGACGCTAAACCCTTTACCTCACCATAGCTGGAAGGAGACCCAGGACAGTGATCCGGTTGTCAGTTGTATCAAGGAGCTGATAACTCAAGAAGGTTCCTCCCTGGAGAAGGATGCGTCTCCACAAGCAAGGCAGCTGTGGAATGAGAGAAGCCGGCTGTTTATCTACCATGAGAAGCTGTGCCGGAGGTACGTAAATCCAAAAACCCATGAGATGGTATGGCAGATAGTAGTCCCCAGGACGGATATGCAGATGGTGTTGGAAGCCTACCACGATCAGGCGGGGCACTTTGGCTGGAAGAAGCTAGAGACCCTGTTGAAGTGTCGTTTCTACTGGGTGGGAATGCGCAGCTCCATTGAGAGGTGGTGCAAAAACTGTGGACCCTGTGGCCTCAGAAGAAAAGACAACAGCAGCCAGAAGGCACCCCTGCAACCCATCAAGACGAATCGACCCTTGGAGATTGTGGCTCTGGACCATGTCAAGTTGTCACCCAGCCGGTCAGGATACCCCTATGCCCTGACTATGGTGGAGCACTACTCCAGGTTCCTGGTGGTCGCCCCTGTCAAAGATCTGACGGCAGAAACAGCAGCAAAGACGTTCCAAGTGTATTTCTGCAGACCCCATGGATATCCTAAGCAGGTGCTAACTGACCAAAGCCCAGCCTTCAAGTTTGAATTGTTCAAAGCGTTCTGCCATCTGTACGGATGTAAAAAGATAAGAACCACACCATACCATCCACAAACCAATGGTCTCTGTGAAAAGATGAATCACATCGTCATGGACCTGCTGAAGACCGTACCACTCGAGGAGAGAAATCAGTGGCCAGACCTACTACCTAACCTGGTAGATCTGTACAATCACATACCTGTGAGTTCCACAAATTGCACCCCAGCCTATCTCATGCGGTCAAGACCAGGAAAGCTGCCCATGGATCTGGAGCTTGGTGTTGTAGAGCCCGAAGCAGATGTGACCACCGAGGACTGGGATACGACCAGAGAGGAATAGTACAGAAAAGTACAAGCCTGCGTTGAAGATAGTCTCAATCGGGTGAGAGACAAGCAAGAGACTCACTACAACAAAAGTGCGCCAGCAGAACCCTTCACACCTGGTGAAGTCGTGCTGAAAAGAAAGAGAAGGATGCACAAACTCGACGATCAGTGGGAAAGAGAGCCCTACACTGTGTTGAGTTCCAGGTTTGATAACAGGAAAACGTGTCTAATCAGTAAAGATGGAGGGAGAACAACTACAACTGTATCCAGGACCACCTGAAGTTGTGTCCTGGTCTGTTAAAGCTCCAGGAAGAAGAGCCTTTCGTCACTCCGGAGGAACCTGAAGAGGCGGTCATACATACTGAATTAGGAGACTTTCCAGCAGATTGGCCCCGAATTGGAGAAGCAGTAATAGTCCCAGTACTCCAATTCTTTCCACAGCAAGAAGAACCTCTACAGCCAGCAGAACCTGTAAGTGCTGCAGAAGAGTCGGTTGCCGCAGTAGAGCCTGAAGCAGAAGAATCCCAAGAAGCAGAATCCCAAGAAGAAGAATCTCCAAGAAGAAGAATCCCAAGAAAAAGAATTCCCAGAAGAAGGATCCCCTGCAGAAATAGAGCCAATTGATCCAGCCTATGGTATACTTGCCAGTCCCATAGAGAGGTTAAGGCAATTCTAGAACTCACTCACACGTGGAACAGACAGGGTAACTGATACCTCACACACCACTGCACCACGCAGATCGATACGTAGTACCAGAGGACAAATCCCTGCTAGGTATAGAGATTAGTTGATTTCCTAACAGATGTAAATAGTTATCATTGGGTACCGTATATTACTGTATCATTGTTATTCTTATTATGCCTTGACTTAGTTGCTTATTAATTTTGTCTTTTTTCTCCTAATGACAATTCAAGTGAAATGGACACTGCTCAATTGTTTTCTATTACCTTTCGAGTAACCTTTCCAAAAGAGACTCAGACTTTTTGGTTACTCCTTTATCTAATTGCTTTTACCATGTACATATTATATATAGTTATTTATCTGTTGCACAACGTTCAAGAGTCCTCACCTCCCATAAAGGGAAGCTTGAAGATTTTTTAATGTTTAATTTTATGTTTTTGTAAAAAAATGTATTTCAGCCCCGGAGTGCTGAGCTGTACTAGGGGGAATGTGGAGCCCAGCTTCGCTCAGTTCCACAAATCCCAGAAGGGTGCATGAAGGATTGAACCACTAGAGGTCTCACTATGCGTACATACACCTTCACCCCTCTCCTCAGTCCACCAGAGGGAGCCTGATAGGAATATAAAAGAGGGTGAAGGCAGGAAGTCAGAGAGTCTGAGTTAGTCTGCAGTGCAGAGCAGAGTGGAGTTTGCAGTGAGAGACTCAATAGCTGAAGTTAGAGAGCTGGGAGCGTGCCGACGCTCTGAGAGCGGCAGAAGAGACAGCCTACCAACTGCCAGTGTGTATAATTGTGTGAGGGCCCGAGTAGGCCGAAGGCAAAGAGAGTAGAAAAGGGGCAGAAGAGCCCAACCAGCTCACCCCAGCAAGTAGATACCGGATGCCGGGTCCGAGCCTACAGGGATCTCCACGACCCAGTAGGAGACCACCGAAGTTCCTGGAGGACTACAAGTCCCAGGAGCACCACAGAGCTGATACGTAACAGAGCTAGGAGGACGTAGTTCAGGCAAGCAGGGACTGTGTACTTCAAGAGGAGGTCCAACCACAAGGTCAGCCAGGTGCAGGACAGAGATTAATTTAGGCCCAGATACATGCTGGCCAGAACTTCATTACAGGAAGGCAAGGAATAAGGAGGCCTTAACCCTACTTAGTGGGAGAATCTGGATGTGCACCCTTCACCCTATTGTGCTCCGGGATGTACCAGCAACATCTTCAGTAAAGGTACCGAAGTGACTTGTGTGTGTGTCCACCTTCTTGTCCCTACCCTGCCGGGTTTCCCTTCGTCCTGCACCCCTACATATCTACCTGTCCTGGAAGGATACAGCCTCACCTGTAGGAGGCCTAACATCTAGCTGCGCAACCCCATCCCTTCCAGAGGATCTGCACAGCAGCGCTGGTCCCCCTGACCAGATACTACAGGTGGCATCACGATTAATTACACGAACATTCATTCCCCTGTAAATATCCCCCTTTTTGGGTGAGCGCCCAGGGCCACAGACCGAGCTGTGTTGCTGTGACATTCCCCATAGAAGTTAATATGCTCGGATCCGAGTACCCCAACAGAGTCCAGGGCGGCTCAACATCACCACAAGTCACTGAAGCTGCGCCACTGTGTCAGGAGGTGACACAGGGGCTGCCATGATCCCCCGGCGTCAGGAGGTGATGCAGGGGCTGCCGCGATCCCTGACGTCAGGAAGTGACACAGAGGCTGCGGCGATCCCCGGCGTCAGGAGAAGAAGCAGAAGCTGCTGCGATCCCCGGCGTCAGGAGGTGACACGGGCTGCCGTGATCCCCCGGCGTCAGGAGGTAACGCAGGGGCTGCCATGATCCCCCGGTGTCAGGAGGTGACGTAGAGGCTGCAGCGATCACCGGCGTCAGGAAGTGACACGGGCTGCCGCGATCACCGGCGTCAGGAGATGAAGCAGAGGCTGCCATAATCCCTGGCGTCAGGAGGTGACACGGGCTGCCACGATCACCGGCGTCAGGAGGTGACACGGGCTGCCGCGATCACCGGCGTCAGGAAGTGACACAGGGGCTGCCGCGATCACCGGCGTCAGGAGATGAAGCAGAGGCTGCCGCGATCCCCGGCATCAGAAAGTGACACGGGCTGCCGCGATCACTGGCATCAGGAGGTGACACAGGGCTGCCGCGATCCCCGGCATCAGGTGACACAGGGGCTGCCGCGATCACTGGCGTCAGAAGGTGACACGGGCTGCCGCGATCCCTGGCGTCAGGAGGTGACACGGGCTGCCATGATCCCCGGCGTCAGGAGGTGGCGCAGGGGCTGCCGAGATCCCCCGGCGTCAGGAGATGATGCAGGGGCTGTCGCGATCCCCGGCGTCAGGAGGTGACACGGGCTGCCGCGATCACTGGCGTCAGGAGGTGACACGGGCTGCCGCGATCACCGGCGTCAGGAGATGAAGCAGAGGCTGCCGCGATCACCGGCGTCAGGAGATGAAACAGAGGCTGCCGCGATTCCCAGTGTCGGGTGACGCAGGGGCTGCCGCGATCCTCGGCATCAGAAGGTGACACGGGCTGCCGCGATCCCCCGGCGTCAGGAGGTGATGCAGGGCTGCCGCGATCACCGGCATCAGGAGGTGACGCAGGGGCTGCCGCGATCCCCTGGCGTCAGGAGGTGATGCAGGGGCTGCCGCGATCACCGGCGTCAGGAGATGAAGCAGAGGCTGCCGCGATCCCCGGCATCAGGAGGTGACGCAGGGACTGCCGCGATCACCGGCGTCAGGAGGTGACGCAGCGGCTGCAATAATCCCTAGCGCCAGGAGGTGGCGCAGGGGCTGCCGCGATCCCCCGGCGTCAGGAGGTGATGCAGGGGCTGCCGCGATCACTGGCATCAGGAGGTGATGCAGGGGCTGCCGCGATCACCGGAGTCAGGAGATGAAGCAGAGGCTGCCGCGATTCCCAGTGTCGGGTGACGCAGGGGCTGCCGCGATCCCTGGCATCAGAAGGTGACATGGGCTGCCGCGATCCCCCGGCGTCAGGAGGTGATGCAGGGGCTGCCGCGATCACCGGCATCAGGAGGTGACGCAGGGGCTGCCGCGATCCCCCGGCGTCAGGAGGTGACACGGGCTGCCGCGATCACCGGCGTCAGGAGATGAAGCAGAGGCTGCCGCGATTCCCAGTGTCGGGTGACGCAGGGGCTGCTGCGATCCCCGGCATCAGAAGGTGACACGGGCTGCCGCGATCACCGGCGTCAGGAGATGAAGCAGAGGCTGCCGCGATCACCGGCGTCAGGAGATGAAGCAGAGGCTGCCGCGATTCCCAGTGTCGGGTGACGCAGGGGCTGCCGCGATCCCCGGCATCAGAAGGTGACACGGGCTGCCACGATCCCCCGGCGTCAGGAGGTGATGCAGGGGCTGCCGCGATCACCGGCATCAGGAGGTGATGCAGGGGCTGCCGCGATCACCGGCGTCAGGAGATGAAGCAGAGGCTGCCGCGATCCCCCGGCGTCAGGAGGTGATGCAGGGGCTGCCGCGATTACCGGCATCAGGAGGTGACGCAGGGGCTGCCGCGATCCCCCGGCGTCAGGAGGTGACACGGGCTGCCGCGATCACTTGCGTCAGGAGGTGACACAGGGGCTGCCGCGATCACCGGCGTCAGGAGATGAAGCAGAGGCTGCCGCGATCACCGGCGTCAGGAGATGAAGCAGAGGCTGCCGCGATTCCCAGTGTTGGGTGACGCAGGGGCTGCCGCGATCCCCGTCATCAGAAGGTGACACGGGCTGCCGCGATCCCCCGACGTCAGGAGGTGATGCAGGGGCTGCCGCGATCACCGGCATCAGGAGGTGACGCAGGGGCTGCCGCGATCCCCTGGCGTCAGGAGGTGATGCAGGGGCTGCCGCGATCACCGGCGTCAGGAGATGAAGCAGAGGCTGCCGCGATCCCCGGCATCAGGAGGTGATGCAGCGGCTGCAATAATCCCTAGCGTCAGGAGGTGGCGCAGGGGCTGCCGCGATCCCCCGGCGTCAGGAGGTGATGCAGGGGCTGCCGCAATCACCGGCATCAGGAGTTGACGCAGGGGCTGCCGCGATCACCGGCGTCAGGAGGTGATGCAGGGGCTGCCGCGATCACCGGCGTCAGGAGATGAAGCTGAGGCTGCCGCGATTCCCAGTGTCGGGTGACGCAGGGCTGCCGCGATCCCCGGCATCAGAAGGTGACACGGGCTGCCGCGATCACTGGCGTCAGGAGGTGACACAGGGGCTGCCGCGATCACCGGCGTCAGGAGATGAAGCAGAGGCTGCCGCGATCACCGGCGTCAGGAGATGAAGCAGAGGCTGCCGCGATTCCCAGTGTCGGGTGACGCAGGGGCTGCCGCGATCCCTGCATCAGAAGGTGACATGGCTGCCGCGATCCCCCGGCGTCAGGAGGTGATGCAGGGGCTGCCGCGATCACCGGCATCAGGAGGTGACGCAGGGGCTGCCGCGATCCCCCGCGTCAGGAGGTGACACGGGCTGCCGCGATCACCGGCGTCAGGAGATGAAGCAGAGGCTGCCGCGATTCCCAGTGTCGGGTGACGCAGGGGCTGCCGCGATCCCCGGCATCAGAAGGTGACACGGGCTGCCGCGATCACCGGCGTCAGGAGATAGCAGAGGCTGCCGCGATCACCGGCGTCAGGAGATGAAGCAGAGGCTGCCGCGATTCCCAGTGTCGGGTGACGCAGGGGCTGCCGCGATCCCCGGCATCAGAAGGTGACACGGGCTGCCGCGATCCCCCGGCGTCAGGAGGTGATGCAGGGGCTGCCGCGATCACCGGCGTCAGGAGATGAAGCAGAGGCTGCCGCGATCCCCCGGCGTCAGGAGGTGATGCAGGGCTGCCGCGATCACCGCATCAGGAGGTGACGCAGGGCTGCCGCGATCCCCCCGGCGTCAGGAGGTGACACGGGCTGCCGCGATCACTTGCGTCAGGAGGTGACACAGGGGCTGCCGCGATCACCGGCGTCAGGAGATGAAGCAGAGGCTGCCGCGATCACCGGCGTCAGGAGATGAAGCAGAGGCTGCCGCGATTCCCAGTGTTGGGTGACGCAGGGGCTGCCGCGATCCCCGTCATCAGAAGGTGACAGGGCTGCCGGGATCCCCCGGCGTCAGGAGGTGATGCAGGGGCTGCCGCGATCACCGGCATCAGGAGGTGACGCAGGGGCTGCCGCGATCCCCTGGCGTCAGGAGGTGATGCAGGGGCTGCCGCGATCACCGGCGTCAGGAGATGAAGCAGAGGCTGCCGCGATCCCCGGCATCAGGAGGTGACGCAGGGACTGCCGCGATCACCGGCGTCAGGAGGTGACGCAGCGGCTGCAATAATCCCTAGCGTCAGGAGGTGGCGCAGGGGCTGCCGCGATCCCCCGGCGTCAGGAGGTGATGCAGGGGCTGCCGCAATCACCGGCATCAGGAGTTGACGCAGGGGCTGCCGCGATCACCGGCGTCAGGAGGTGATGCAGGGGCTGCCGCGATCACCGGCGTCAGGAGATGAAGCAGAGGCTGCCGCGATTCCCAGTGTCGGGTGACGCAGGGGCTGCCGCGATCCCCGGCATCAGAAGGTGACACGGGCTGCCGCGATCACTGGCGTCAGGAGGTGACACAGGGGCTGCCGCGATCACCGGCGTCAGGAGATGAAGCAGAGGCTGCCGCGATCACCGGCGTCAGGAGATGAAGCAGAGGCTGCCGCGATTCCCAGTGTCGGGTGACGCAGGGGCTGCCGCGATCCCCGGCATCAGAAGGTGACACGGACTGCCGCGATCCCCCGGCGTCAGGAGGTGATGCAGGGGCTGCCGCGATCACCGGCATCAGGAGGTGATGCAGGGGCTGCCGCGATCACCGGCGTCAGGAGATGAAGCAGAGGCTGCCGCGATCCCCCGGCGTCAGGAGGTGATGCAGGGCTGCCGCGATCACCGGCATCAGGGGGTGACACGGGCTGCCGCGATCACTTGCGTCAGGAGGTGACACAGGGCTGCCGCGATCACCGGCGTCAGGAGATGAAGCAGAGGCTGCCGCGATCACCGGCGTCAGGAGATGAAGCAGAGGCTGCCGCGATTCCCAGTGTTGGGTGACGCAGGGGCTGCCGCGATCCCCGTCATCAGAAGGTGACACGGGCTGCCGCGATCCCCCGGCGTCAGGAGGTGATGCAGGGGCTGCCGCGATCACCGGCATCAGGAGGTGACGCAGGGGCTGCCGCGATCCCCTGGCGTCAGGAGGTGATGCAGGGGCTGCCGCGATCGCCGGCATCAGGAATGAAGCAGAGGCTGCCGCGATCCCCGGCATCAGGAGGTGACGCAGGGACTGCCGCGATCACCGGCGTTAGGAGGTGACGCAGCGGCTGCAATAATCCCTAGCGTCAGGAGGTGGCGCAGGGGCTGCCGCGATCCCCCGGCGTCAGGAGGTGATGCAGGGGCTGCCGCAATCACCGGCATCAGGAGGTGACGCAGGGGCTGCCGCGATCACCAGCGTCAGGAGGTGATGCAGGGGCTGCCGCGATCACCGGCGTCAGGAGTGAAGCAGAGGCTGCCGCGATTCCCAGTGTCGGGTGACGCAGGGCTGCCGCGATCCCCGGCATCAGAAGGTGATGCAGGGGCTGCCGCGATCACCGGCGTCAGGAGGTGAAGCAGAGGCTGCCGCGATTCCCAGTGTCGGGTGACGCAGAGGCTGCCGCGATCCCCCGGCGTCAGGAGGTGATGCAGGGGCTGCCGCGATCACCGGCATCAGGAGGTGACGCAGGGGCTGCCGCGATCCCCGGCGTCAGGAGGTGATGCAGGGGCTGCCGCGATCACCGGCGTCAGGAGATGAAGCAGAGGCTGCCGCGATCACCGGCGTCAGGAGGTGACGCAGCGGCTGCAATAATCCCTAGCGTCAGGAGGTGATGCAGAGGCTGCCGTGACCACCGGCATCAGGAGGTGACCCAGGGGCTGCCGTGATCACCGGCATCAGGAGGTGACGCAGGGGCTGCCGCGATCACCGGCGTCAGGAAGTGACACAGGGGCTGCCGCGATCACAGGCGTCAGGAGATGAAGCAGAGGCTGCCGCGATCCCGGCATCAGAAAGTGACACGGGCTGCCGCGATCACTGGCGTCAGGAGGTGGCGCAGGGGCTGCCACGATCCCCCGGCGTCAGGAGGTGACACAGGGGTTGCCGCGATCCTCGGCGTCAGGAGGTGATGCAGGGGCTGCCGCGATCACCGGCATCAGGAGGTGATGCAGGGGCTGCCATAATCCCTGGCATCAGGAGGTGATGCAGGGGCTGCCGTGATCACCGGCGTCAGGAGATGAAGCAGGGCTGCAATAATCCCTAGCGTCAGGAGGTGACACAGGGGCTGCAATAATCCCTAGCGTCAGGAGGTGACACAGGGGCTGCCGCGATCACCGGCGTCAGGAGGTGATGCAGGGGCTGCCGCGATTCCCGGCGTCAGGAGATGAAGCAGAGGCTGCCGCGATCACCGGCTTCAGGAGATGACGCAGCGGCTGCAATAATCCCTAGCGTCAGGAGGTGGCGCAGGGGCTGCCGTGATCCCCCGGCGTCAGGAGGTGATGCAGGGCTGCCGCGATCACCGGCGTCAGGAGATGAAGCAGGGCTGCCGCGATCCCCGGCATCAGGAGGTGACGCAGGGACTGCCGCGATCACCGGCGTTAGGAGGTGACGCAGCGGCTGCAATAATCCCTAGCGTCAGGAGGTGGCGCAGGGGCTGCCGCGATCCCCCGGCGTCAGGAGGTGATGCAGGGGCTGCCGCAATCACCGGCATCAGGAGTTGACGCAGGGCTGCCGCGATCACCGGCGTCAGGAGGTGATGCAGGGGCTGCCGCGATCACCGGCGTCAGGAGATGAAGCAGAGGCTGCCGCGATTCCCAGTGTCGGGTGACGCAGGGGCTGCCGCGATCCCCGGCATCAGAAGGTGACACGGGCTGCCGCGATCACTGGCGTCAGGAGGTGACACAGGGCTGCCGCGATCACCGGCGTCAGGAGATGAAGCAGAGCTGCCGCGATCACCGGCGTCAGGAGATGAAGCAGAGGCTGCCGCGATTCCAGTGTCGGGTGACGCAGGGGGCCCGATCCCCGGCATCAGAAGGTGACACGGACTGCCGCGATCCCCGGCGTCAGGAGGTGATGCAGGGGCTGCCGCGATCACCGGCATCAGGAGGTGATGCAGGGGCTGCCGCGATCACCGGCGTCAGGAGATGAAGCAGAGGCTGCCGCGATCCCCCGGCGTCAGGAGGTGATGCAGGGGCTGCCGCGATCACCGGCATCAGGAGTGACACGGGCTGCCGCGATCACTTGCGTCAGGAGGTGACACAGGGGCTGCCGCGATCACCGCGTCAGGAGATGAAGCAGAGGCTGCCGCGATCACCGGCGTCAGGAGATGAAGCAGAGGCTGCCGCGATTCCCAGTGTTGGGTGACGCAGGGGCTGCCGCGATCCCGTCATCAGAAGGTGACACGGGCTGCCGCGATCCCCCGGCGTCAGGAGGTGATGCAGGGGCTGCCGCGATCACCGGCATCAGGAGGTGACGCAGGGGCTGCCGCGATCCCCTGGCGTCAGGAGGTGATGCAGGGGCTGCCGCGATCGCCGGCATCAGGAGATGAAGCAGAGGCTGCCGCGATCCCCGGCATCAGGAGGTGACGCAGGGACTGCCGCGATCACCGGCGTTAGGAGGTGACGCAGCGGCTGCAATAATCCCTAGCGTCAGGAGGTGGCGCAGGGGCTGCCGCGATCCCCCGGCGTCAGGAGGTGATGCAGGGGCTGCCGCAATCACCGGCATCAGGAGGTGACGCAGGGGCTGCCGCGATCACCAGCGTCAGGAGGTGATGCAGGGGCTGCCGCGATCACCGGCGTCAGGAGATGAAGCAGAGGCTGCCGCGATTCCCAGTGTCGGGTGACGCAGGGGCTGCCGCGATCCCCGGCATCAGAAGGTGATGCAGGGGCTGCCGCGATCACCGGCGTCAGGAGGTGAAGCAGAGGCTGCCGCGATTCCCAGTGTCGGGTGACGCAGAGGCTGCCGCGATCCCCCGGCGTCAGGAGGTGATGCAGGGGCTGCCGCGATCACCGGCATCAGGAGGTGACGCAGGGGCTGCCGCGATCCCCCGGCGTCAGGAGGTGATGCAGGGGCTGCCGCGATCACCGGCGTCAGGAGATGAAGCAGAGGCTGCCGCGATCACCGGCGTCAGGAGGTGACGCAGCGGCTGCAATAATCCCTAGCGTCAGGAGGTGATGCAGAGGCTGCCGTGACCACCGGCATCAGGAGGTGACCCAGGGGCTGCCGTGATCACCGGCATCAGGAGGTGACGCAGGGGCTGCCGCGATCACCGGCGTCAGGAAGTGACACAGGGGCTGCCGCGATCACAGGCGTCAGGAGATGAAGCAGAGGCTGCCGCGATCCCCGGCATCAGAAAGTGACACGGGCTGCCGCGATCACTGGCGTCAGGAGGTGGCGCAGGGGCTGCCACGATCCCCCGGCGTCAGGAGGTGACACAGGGGTTGCCGCGATCCTCGGCGTCAGGAGGTGATGCAGGGGCTGCCGCGATCACCGGCATCAGGAGGTGATGCAGGGGCTGCCATAATCCCTGGCATCAGGAGGTGATGCAGGGGCTGCCGTGATCACCGGCGTCAGGAGATGAAGCAGGGGCTGCAATAATCCCTAGCGTCAGGAGGTGACACAGGGGCTGCAATAATCCCTAGCGTCAGGAGGTGACACAGGGGCTGCCGCGATCACCGGCGTCAGGAGGTGATGCAGGGGCTGCCGCGATTCCCGGCGTCAGGAGATGAAGCAGAGGCTGCCGCGATCACCGGCTTCAGGAGATGACGCAGCGGCTGCAATAATCCCTAGCGTCAGGAGGTGGCGCAGGGGCTGCCGTGATCCCCCGGCGTCAGGAGGTGATGCAGGGGCTGCCGCGATCACCGGCGTCAGGAGATGAAGCAGAGGCTGCCGCGATCCCCGGCATCAGGAGGTGACGCAGCGGCTGCCGCGATCACCGGCGTCAGGAGGTGACGCAGCGGCTGCAATAATCCCTAGCGTCAGGAGGTGATGCAGCGGCTGCTATAATCCCTAGCATCAGGAGGTGACGCAGCGGCTGCTATAATCCCTAGCGTCAGGAGGTGACGCAGCGGCTGCAATAATCCCTAGCGTCAGGAGGTGACGCAGCGGCTGCAATAATCCCTAGCGTCAGGAGGTGACGCAGCGGCTGCAATAATCTCTAGCGTCAGGAGGTGACGCAGCGGCTGCTATAATCCCTAGCGTCAGGAGATGAAGCAGCGGCTGCAATAATCCCTAGCGTCAGGAGGTGATGCAGCGGCTGCCATAATCCCTAGCATCAGGAGGTGACGCAGCGGCTGCCATAATCCCTAGCGTCAGGAGGTGACGCAGCGGCTGCTATAATCCCTAGCGTCAGGAGGTGACGCACTCAAGGACTCGTCCTCGGTTGGTCACTGGGTAAGTCAGCTATAATTACGGTAGTGACATCCTGAGCCACAAACTCCAGAACAGATGAGAGGAGGCCTGGTGTTAATTAGGTTTGAATGGAATGATAATCACACTGCCTCTCCCGCATCCGAGCGCCGTCCTTGTAGTTAATGTCACATGAATACATGAGAGCACGGAGCAGAACATATTACTACGGAGAATTCCTGCCGCCAGCACAATGTGTCGGAGACAATGAATCTTCCTTTGTGTTCTTCTAATTAGGAGACAATATTGCTTATTACGGTGAGGCCCGCGCTCCGCGCCTTTCATGCATTTCCTGTGATAAAATCTTCACTCGCCGCCAAGTGACACATGTAATATTACCTTTAACAAGGCTTTGCCATGCATGCAAATTGAATTAAATATGCAGAGTGCAAATTTGTTCGATAATTAAGATAAAAATCCACGTCAGGTAAAACCTGGTGAATATCAGTAACCGCTCGACGGATCCCAGCAAACGATTCATTTGTGTCTGAGCTTAATTGCTTTTAATATTCTGGAAAAGCAAAGATGGATAATCTATAGGAAATACTCAAAGTAAACATGATCATTCTGAAAGACAGTCCAGAAAATTACCCGTCATCACAGAGCCGCGGGGTCCGGCTCCTCTGTGCTGCAGATCGCAGACCAGACCTTGGATGGTAGAACATGGGTGCCGAGACTGCCGCTATGACATGGGTGCCGAGACTGCCACTATGACATGGGTGCCGAGACTGCCACTATGACATGGGTGCCGAGACTGCCAGTAGAACATGGGTGCCGAGACTGCCACTATGACATGGGTGCTGAGACTGCCGGTATGTAATAAGTGCCGAGACTGCCGGTATGACATGGGTGCCGAGACTGCCGGTATGACATAAGTGCCGAGACTGCCACTATGACATGGGTGCCGAGACTGCCGGTAGAACATGGGTGCCGAGACTGCCACTATGACATGGGTGCTGAGACTGCCGGTATGTAATAAGTGCCGAGACTGCCGGTATGACATGGGTGCCGAGACTGCCGGTATGACATAAGTGCCGAGACTGCCACTATGACATGGGTGCCGAGACTGCCGGTAGAACATGGGTGCCGAGACTGCCACTATGACATGGGTGCTGAGACTGCCGGTATGACATAAGTGCCGAGACTGCCGGCATGACATGGGTGCTGAGACTGCCGGTAGGACATGGGTGTCGAGACTGCCGGTATGACATAAGTGCCGAGACTGCCGCTAGGACATGGGTGCCGAGACTGCCGCTAGGACATGGGTGCTGAGACTGCCGGTATGACATAAGTGCCGAGACTGCCGGCATGACATGGGTGCTGAGACTGCCGCTAGGACATGGGTGCCAAGACTGCCGGTATGACATGGGTGCCGAGACTGCCGGTATGACATAAGTGCCGAGACTGCCACTATGACATGGGTGCCGAGACTGCCGGTAGAACATGGGTGCCGAGACTGCCACTATGACATGGGTGCTGAGACTGCCGATATGACATAAGTGCCGAGACTGCCGGCATGACATGGGTGCTGAGACTGCCGGTAGGACATGGGTACCGAGACTGCCGGTATGAAATAAGTGCCGAGACTGCCGCTAGGACATGGGTGCCAAGACTGCCGCTAGGACATAGGTGCTGAGACTGCCGGTATGACATAAGTGCCGAGACTGCCGGCATGACATGGGTGCTGAGACTGCCGCTAGGACATGGGTGCCGAGACTGCCGGTATGACATAAGTGCCGAGACTGCCGGCATGACATGGGTGCTGAGACTGCCGCTAGGACATGGGTGCCGAGACTGCCGGTATGACATAAGTGCCGAGACTGCCGCTAGGACATGGGTGCCGAGACTGCCGCTAGGACATGGGTGCCGAGACTGCCGCTAGGACATGGGTGCTGAGACTGCCACTATGACATGGATGCTGAGACTGCCGGTATAACATGGGTGCCGAGACTGCCACTATGACATGGGTGCCGAGACTGCCGGTATGACATGGGTGCCGAGACTGCCGGTAGAACATGGGTGCTGACTCTGAGACTGCCGCTAGGACATGGGTGCCGAGACTGCCGGTATGACATGGGTGCCGAGACTGCCGGTAGAACATGGTGCTGACTCTGAGACTGCCGGTGTGACATGGGTGCCGAGACTGCCACTATGACATGGGTGCTGAGACTGCCGGTATGACATAAGTGCCGAGACTGCCGGCATGACATGGGTGCTGAGATTGCCACTATGACATGGGTGCTGAGACTGCCGGTAGAACATGGGTGCCGAGACTGCCGCTAGGACATGGGTGCCGAGACTGCCGGTAGAACATGGGTGCTGACTCTGAGACTGCCACTATGACATGGGTGCCGAGACTGCCGGCATGACATGGGTGCTGAGACTGCCGGTAGAACATTTTGCTGACTCTGAGACTGCCGGTTTGACATGGGTGCCGAGACTGCCACTATGACATGGGTGCTGAGACTGCCGGTATGACATGGGTGCCGAGACTGCCGGTAGAACATGGGTGCTGACTCTGAGACTGCCGGTATGACATGGGTGCCGAGACTGCCGGTAGAACATGGTGCTGACTCTGAGACTGCCGGTGTGACATGGGTGCCGAGACTGCCACTATGACATGGGTGCTGAGACTGCCGGTATGACATAAGTGCCGAGACTGCCGGCATGACATGGGTGCTGAGATTGCCACTATGACATGGGTGCTGAGACTGCCGGTAGAACATGGGTGCCGAGACTGCCGCTAGGACATGGGTGCCGAGACTGCCGGTAGAACATGGGTGCTGACTCTGAGACTGCCACTATGACATGGGTGCCGAGACTGCCGGCATGACATGGGTGCTGAGACTGCCGGTAGAACATTTTGCTGACTCTGAGACTGCCGGTTTGACATGGGTGCCGAGACTGCCACTATGACATGGGTGCTGAGACTGCCGGTATGACATGGGTGCCGAGACTGCCGGTAGAACATGGGTGCTGACTCTGAGACTGCCGGTGTGACATGGGTGCCGAGACTGCCACTATGACATGGGTGCTGAGACTGCCGGTATGACATGGGTGCTGAGACTGCCGGTAGAACATTGGTGCTGACTCTGAGACTGCCGGTATGACATGGGTGCCGAGACTGCCGGCATGACATGGGTGCTGAGACTGCCGGTAGAACATGGTGCTGACTCTGAGACTGCCGGTTTGACATGGGTGCCGAGACTGCCACTATGACATGGGTGCTGAGACTGCCGGTATGACATGGGTGCCGAGACTGCCGGTAGAACATGGGTGCTGACTCTGAGACTGCCGGTATGACATGGGTGCTGAGACTGCCGGCATGACATGGGTGCTGAGACTGCCGGTATGACATGGGTGCCGAGACTGCCGGTAGAACATGGGTGCTGAGACTGCCGGTAGAACATGGGTGCCGAGACTGCCACTATGACATGGGTGCTGAGACTGCCGGTATGACATGGGTGCCGAGACTGCCGGTAGAACATGGGTGCTGACTCTGAGACTGCCGGTATGACATGGGTGCCGAGACTGCCACTATGACATGGGTGCTGAGACTGCCGGTATGACATAAGTGCCGAGACTGCCGGCATGACATGGGTGCTGAGATTGCCACTATGACATGGGTGCTGAGACTGCCGGTAGAACATGGGTGCCGAGACTGCCGCTAGGACATGGGTGCCGAGACTGCCGGTAGAACATGGGTGCTGACTCTGAGACTGCCACTATGACATGGGTGCCGAGACTGCCGGCATGACATGGGTGCTGAGACTGCCGGTAGAACATTTTGCTGACTCTGAGACTGCCGGTTTGACATGGGTGCCGAGACTGCCACTATGACATGGGTGCTGAGACTGCCGGTATGACATGGGTGCCGAGACTGCCGGTAGAACATGGGTGCTGACTCTGAGACTGCCGGTGTGACATGGGTGCCGAGACTGCCACTATGACATGGGTGCTGAGACTGCCGGTAGAACATTGGTGCTGACTCTGAGACTGCCGGTATGACATGGGTGCCGAGACTGCCGGCATGACATGGGTGCTGAGACTGCCGGTAGAACATGGTGCTGACTCTGAGACTGCCGTTTGACCTGGGTGCCGAGACTGCCACTATGACATGGGTGCTGAGACTGCCGGTATGACATGGGTGCCGAGACTGCCGGTAGAACATGGGTGCTGACTCTGAGACTGCCGGTATGACATGGGTGCTGAGACTGCCGGCATGACATGGGTGCTGAGACTGCCGGTATGACATGGGTGCCGAGACTGCCGGTAGAACATGGGTGCTGAGACTGCCGGTAGAACATGGGTGCCGAGACTGCCACTATGACATGGGTGCTGAGACTGCCGGCATGACATGGGTGCTGAGACTGCCGGTAGAACATGGTGCTGACTCTGAGACTGCCGGTTTGACATGGGTGCCGAGACTGCCACTATGACATGGGTGCTGAGACTGCCGGTATGACATGGGTGCCGAGACTGCCGGTAGAACATGGGTGCTGACTCTGAGACTGCCGGTATGACATGGGTGCTGAGACTGCCGGCATGACATGGGTGCTGAGACTGCCGGTATGACATGGGTGCCGAGACTGCCGGTAGAACATGGGTGCTGAGACTGCCGGTAGAACATGGGTGCTGACTCTGAGACTGCCACTATGACATGGGTGCTGAGACTGCCGGTATGACATGGGTGCCGAGACTGCCGGTAGAACATGGGTGCTGACTCTGAGACTGCTGGTGTGACATGGGTGCCGAGACTGCCACTATGACATGGGTGCTGAGACTGCCGGTATGACATGGGTGCCGAGACTGCCGGTAGAACATGGGTGCTGACTCTGAGACTGCCGGTATGACATGGGTGCTGAGACTGCCGGCATGACATGGGTGCTGAGACTGCCGGTATGACATGGGTGCCGAGACTGCCGGTAGAACATGGGTGCTGAGACTGCCGGTAGAACATGGGTGTTGACTCTGAGACTGCCACTATGACATGGGTGCTGAGACTGCCGGTAGAACATGGGTGCTGACTCTGAGACTGCCAGTGTGACATGGGTGCCAAGAATCAGGCACCAGAGTGCCAGGGTGCCAGAATTAGGCATAGGCCGGGATCACACATGCGACCAAAACGTCCGACGCTCGCATGTGAAATCCCAGCTCTGGCGCCGGCACTCGGGAGTGGAGTGCGCGGCTCCATGTATTTTACCAGAGCTGGGATTTCACATGCGAGCGTCGGACGTTTTCGTCGCATGTGTGATCCTGGCCATAAGTTTAAAGTGGGGCCCTAACTAATAACATATTGCGCCATCACGGAAACGTTTCGTCTGTATTCACATGCGCTGAGTTCAGGACGTTAAAATGAGTGCGATCGACAATATAGAAGTCGTTCTGTGCTTGTTTCCCGACCACTTTACAGAGGATGATGACGAGTGATGGGGCAGAACGATCAGCAGTAGATCACTCTGACCTCGTACACATCATGTTATCAGCAGCACATCTGCAGTGTGCACCGGGCGATGTGCTGCCGAGAGCAGTGCTTTCTGTTCCACCATAAACAATCCAATCACCCGATGAATAAGCAGCATTTTACTTGTTCATTGGACGATTGCCGACATGTTTACACCTATGAGCTCACATCTGCACTGCCGGGATATATACATGTGGATGCTATATACACAGTGTGTGACACACAATATGTTACACACATAGCACACATGCATGTATACACCAAGCAAATACAGACACATGTATACACCAAGCAAATACAGACACATGTATACACCAAGCACATACACACACATGTATACACAGAGCACATACAGACACATGTATACACTGAGCACATACACACACATGTATACACAGAGCACATACAGACACATGTATACACTGAGCACATACACACACATGTATACACCAAGCACATACACACATGTATACACAGAGCACATACAGACACATGTATACACTGAGCACATACACACACATGTATACACCAAGCACATACACACATGTATACACCAAGCACATACAGACACATGTATACACAGCACATACACACATGTATACACCAAGCACATACAGACACATGTATACACAGAGCACATACACACACATGTATACACAGAGCACATACACACATGTATACACCAAGCACATACAGACACATGTATACACAGAGCACATACAGACACATGTATACACAGAGCACATACACACACATGTATACACAGAGCACATACAGACACATGTATACACCAAGCACATACACACACATGTATACACCAAGCACATACAGACACATGTATACACAGAGCACATACAGACACATGTATACACAGAGCACATACACACACATGTATACACAGAGCACATACAGACACATGTATACACAGAGCACATACAGACACATGTATACACAGAGCACATACACACACATGTATACACAGAGCACATACAGACACATGTATACACTGAGCACATACACACACATGTATACACAGAGCACATACACACACACATGTATACACCAAGCACATACACACATGTATACACCAAGCACATACAGACACATGTATACACTGAGCACATACACACACATGTATACACAGAGCACATACACACACACACACGTATACACCAAGCACATACACACATGTATACACCAAGCACATACAGACACATGTATACACAGAGCACATACACACACATGTATACACCAAGCACATACACACACATGTATACACTGAGCACATACACACACATGTATACACAGAGCACATACACACACACATGTATACACCAAGCACATACACACATGTATACACCAAGCACATACAGACACATGTATACACAGAGCACATACACACACATGTATACACCAAGCACATACACACACATGTATACACTGAGCACATACACACACATGTATACACAGAGCACATACACACACACATGTATACACCAAGCACATACACACATGTATACACCAAGCACATACAGACACATGTATACACAGAGCACATACACACACATATATATATACAAACACATGAGCCATGCACAGTGAATAAGTCTGTAGGACAGTGTTCACACCACCAAAAGACTGAAACACAGAAAAGCACAGTAAAATAAACGTATAAAAATACTCTATTGTAAAAAAGTAACAGTAAACAGCAAGTGCTAGTAAAAAGATGAGCCATGCACGTAAACGTTACAACCAAAGACCCCATTTTTTATCATCTTTTTACTAACACTTGCTGTTTACTGTCACTTTTTTACAGCAGAGGGTATTTTTATACGTTTATTTTACTGTGCTTTTCTGTGTTACATATATATATATGTATACACTGAGCACATACAGATACATATATACACAGTATACAGAGCACATACACACAGTATGTGACACACAATATGTTACACATATAGCACACACGCATGCAGACCGGATATAACCTCAAGAGAAATGTGCTGTCTTCCAGGTGCAAAAATTAAAGATGTGTCTGACAGGATATCAGGACTCTTAGACCTACAGATGACTACCCATTCCTGCTAATACATGTGGGGACAAATGACACCGCTAGAAACGACCTGGAAACCATCTACAGTGACTTTGAAAACTTAGGTAAGAAAGTGAAAGAACTGGGAGCACAGGTGGTCTTCTCTTCCATCCTCCCAGTGGATGGCCATGGAACAAGGAGGTGGAAAAGATTCTGCAGGTGAACAACTGGCTACGTCGATGGTGCCGTCAGCAAGGATTTGGATTTCTGGATCACGGAGTGAATTACCTATACGATGGACTACTTGCTAGAGATGGAGTGCACCTTACGAAGACTGGAAAACATGTATTTGGAAGTCGCCTTGCTACACTCATCAGGAGAGCTTTACACTAGAACAATGTGGGAAGGGAAGCAAAACGCCAGCAAAAGCCATACACCTGAGAAATGCTATTGAGAACTCTGCTATTAGAAGTGAAGGGGAAGAACAAAGAAAAAAAAATCTACATAATAAAAATATTGAAGAAAGAGAAACCAATCACAAACTAAAGTGTTTCTATACGAATGCACAAAGCATGGGCAACAAACAAGGAGAACTGGAGCTACTAACGCAGGAGAAGAAATATGATATTGGAATCACTGAGACTTGGTGGGACGATACACATGATTGGAATACAAGGCTAGAAGGATGCAACTTATTTGCAAGAAACAGACTTGATAAACGAGGAGGAGGTGTTGCATTGTATGTTAGAAAAGCGTATATCTGCACAGAGATTGACGCTTCAGAGACTGGGAGTTCTGTGGAAACTGGGTAAGAATACAAGGACAGAACAATGGAAAGGACACCATTGTAGGCATTTACTACAGGCCGCCTGTGCAAGCTGAAGATATGGATGAACTCTTTATGCATCAAATGGCCAAATTCTCCAAAAAATATGACATAGTGGTCATGGGAGATTTCAACTATCCAGACATTTGTTGGGAATCTCTCTCAGGCAAAACTAACAGGTCCAGGAAATTCTTATCCTCTCTTGCTGACAACTTTATCTTCCAAAAGGTAGGGGAGAAAACAAGGGGATCTGCTACCTTGGATCTAATCCTTATAAACAGGGAGGAAATGGTGGAGGAGGTAAGAGTGGCTGGGACCCTAGGAGGTAGCGACCATGCTATTTTAGAATTTTGGATAACTAGAGGAGGAAGACCTGTGAAGACTCAGACGTCAAGGTTAGATTTCAGAAAGGCAGATTTTAAGGAACTCAGAAAGAGAATTGGAGGGATCCAATGGCAGGATATCCTTAAGGACAAAAATGTCCAGGAAGGATGGAAAATCTTGAAAAATTAGATTCTCAAAGCACAATCGTTAACAATTCCGAAAAGAGGGAAGAATAGGAAGCATTTAAGGAAACCAGGATGGATGAACATAGAACTCAAACACATGCTAAAAAGGAAGAAAGAAATGTATATCAAATGGAAAGAGGGAGGCATATCTAAAGAAGAATATAATGCCGTCTGCAGAACCTGCAGGGCACAAATCAGATTATCTAAAGCTGACAATGAATTAAGGCTTGCAAGTGACGTCAAAAGCAATAAAAAAGGATTTTGGGGATACGTCAAAAGTAAAGAAAAGTCAAAGATGCTATAGGATTTTTACAGGATGAAAATGATGAAATGGTAAGTCAGGATGTTGAGAAGGCTGAACTTTTAAATTCCTATTTTGCATCTGTTTTCTCTCAGAAAGGAAATGTAACATCAACTGATCTTCACTGTCCTATTAAGGGAATAGAAGAATCCAGGATATCTATAAACAGAAAAATAGTGAGGAAACACTTAGCTAACATAAATGAATTCAAGTCTCCAGGTCCAGATGAATTACACCAGAGTACTGAAGGAGATAGCAGAAGAAATTTTTGAACCACTCTCTATAATCTTTGAAAATTCTTGGAGAACAGGAGAAGTCCCAGAAGACTGGAGAAGAGCAACTGTTGTTCCTATCTTCAAAAAGGGGAAGAAGGTGGACCCAGGGAACTACAGGCCGGTGAGTCTGACATCTACACCAGGAAAGATCTTTGAACAAATTATTAAACAACATGTATGTAAGTACCTGGACAAGAATGAAGTGATTAACCAGAGTCAGCATGGGTTTGTAACTAATAAGTCATGTCAGACTAACTTAATTTCCTTCTATGACAGAATCACTGACTGGGTGGATCAGGGAAATGCT
The DNA here is from genome assembly GCA_033576555.1 of Oophaga sylvatica. Lineage (NCBI taxonomy): Eukaryota > Metazoa > Chordata > Amphibia > Anura > Dendrobatidae > Oophaga > Oophaga sylvatica. The sequence continues at coordinate 36,214 of JARQOD010006229.1, forward strand.
GTAGATATAGTATATCTTGACTTCAGCAAAGCATTTGACAAAGTATCTCACACAAACCTTATTGAAAAAATGACTAAGTATGGAATGGACAAGGCAACTGTTAGGTGGATACATAACTGGCTTAGTGATAGGACCCAAAGAGTGGTCGTAAATGGCTGCACATCCAGTTGGAAGAATGTATCAAGTGGGGTACCACAGGGCTCTGTCTTGGGCCCTGTATTGTTCAACATCTTTATCAATGATTTAGATGAAGGAATTTATGGTAAACTGATTAAATTTGCTGATGACACAAAGCTAGGAGGGGTAGCTAATACTAGAGAAGAGAGAGAGAGGATTCAAAAAGATATAAATAAACTGGAGCAGTGGGCAGCAACTAACACAATGGTTTTTAACAGGGAAAAATGCAAAGTACTACATCTGGGCAATAAAAATGAAAAAAGCGTATACAAAATGGGAGGAATAAGGCTAAGCAACAGCACATGTGAAAAAGACTTGGGTATACTAATAGATCACAGACTGAACATGAGTCAACAGTGTGATGCAGCAGCAAAAAAGGCAAATGCAATTCTAGGATGTATCAACAGAAACATACAGTCTAGATCACGTGAGGTCATTATTGCCCTCTACTCCTCTTCGGTCAGACCTCATCTGGATACTGTGTCCAGTTTTGGGCACCACATTTTAAAAAAGACATCAACAAACTGGAGCAAGTTCAGAGAAGAGCGACCAGAATGGTGTTCGGTCTGCAAACCATGTCCTATGAGGAACGGTTGCAGGATTTGGGAATGTTTAGCTGCAAAAAAGAAGACTGAGAGGAGACTTAATAGCTGTCTACAAATATCTCAAGGGCTGTCACATTGTAGAAGGATCATCTTTATTCTCATTTGCACCAGAAAAGACTAGAAGCAATGGGATGAAACTGAATGGAAGGAGACACAGATTAGATATTAGAAAAAACTTTTTGACAGAGTGATCAATGAGTGGAACAGGCTGCCACGAGAGGTGGTGAGTTCTCCTTCAATGGAAGTCTTCAAACAGAGGCTGGACAGACATCTGTCTGGATGATTTAGTGAATCCTGCTTTGAGCAGGGGGTTGGACCAGATGACCCAGGAGGTCCCTTCCAACTCTACCATTCTATGATTCACCGGGCACATAAACACATACTGTTATGTTTCGGCAGCTGAGGAGTGCAGGCAAAAAAGGCAATACACCAGAGCAGTTGGAATCTATGAGATTGCAGTACCCTGACTAACCACCACAACTAGAGGCAGCCATGGAGCGTTCCTACGTTGGTCCTAGACGCCTCGTCACAGCCTGAGAAACTAACTACACCTAAAGATAGAAATAGGAAAGCTAACTGCCCCGGAGCAGAACCCCAAAGATAATAGAAAGCCCCCAAACAAGTAATGGCGGTTAGACAAGAAGAAATACTGACACAGAAAGAAAATAGTATGAGCAAACGCTGGGGCCCAAACTAACTAAATAGAAAAGGATAGGAAGGGCACTTACTGCAATCCCAGAAAACCCTGAAAAGCACCAACTCTACTAATTTAAAAAACACCTGAGATCACACGACCTCTACCACCTAAATTAGTTCTCTGGTGTAACAAAATCAAAAACAGCAGCCACTGAAAAAACTGGAAAAAGCAAAAGTACAAACATCAGTGACTGAACTAAACTGAGAGGGCAAAAGCCCCCGGAGGGGACCCTGAAGGCCCCCACAGAAGTGCAGGACAAAATGCAAAAATATAGCACAAAAACAAAAAGAAGAAAATGTCTTATCTGATAGCAGGAGATGCAGACACGACACAGCAGGCTACAAAGGAAGCAGGAATGAAGGATTCAGACCAGAACAATTGATCATCGGCAACCCTGATGGGAAGGTGACTCCCTTATATAAGACCAGTCAGTAACACCTGATTCCCAGTCCTCACAATCTTCACTGGACAGACCAGCACCGCTTGTAACCACCAGAGGAAGCCTCTGCTCAGAACTCATCTCAAACCCATTCACAACAACATACATGTCTACACTTAGCACATACACACATACAGTACAGACCAAAAGTTTGGACACACCTTCTCATTTAAAGATTTTTCTGTATTTTCATGACTATGAAAATTGTACATAATAATAATAATAATCTTTATTTATATAGCGTCATCATATTCCGCAGCGCTTTACAGTTTAACAGTTTCAAAACACAAGTCATAAGTAACAACGTTAACAATACAATAATTAAAGCAAAATAAGACATCAAAACTATGAATTATCACATGTGGAATTATAGACTTAACAAAAAAGTGTGAAACAACTGAAAATATGTCTTATATTCTAGGTTCATCAAAGTAGCCACCTTTCGCTTTGATGACTGCTTTGCACACTCTTGGCATTCTCTTGATGAGCTTCAAGAGGTAGTCACCGGAAATGGTCTTCCAACAGTCTTGAAGTAGTTCCCAGAGATGCTTAGCTCTTGTTGGCCCTTTTGCCTTCACTCTGTGTTCCAGCTCACCCCAAACCATCTCGATTGGGTTCAGGTCTGGTGGCTGTGGAGGCCAGGTCATCTGGCGTAGCACCCCATCACTCTCCTTCATGGTCAAATAGCCCTTACACAGTCTGGAGGTGTTTGGGGTCATTGTTCTGTTGAAATATAAATGATGGTCCAACTAAACGCAAACCGGATGGAATAGCATGCCGCTGCAAGATGCTGTGGTAGCCATGATGGTGCAATATGCCTTCAATTCTGAATAAATCCCCAACAGTGTCACCAGCAAAGCACCCCCACACCATCACACCTCCTCCATGCTTCACTGTGGGAACCAGGCATGTAGAGTCCATCCGTTCACCTTTTCTGCGTCGCACAAAGACTCGGTGGTTGGAACCAAAGATCTTAAATTTGAACTCATCAGACCAAAGCACTGATTTCCACTGGTCTAATGTCCATTCCTTGTGTTCTTTAGCCCAAACAAGTCTCTTCTGCTTGTTGCCTGTCCTTAGCAGTGGTTTCCTAGCAGCTATTTTACCATAAACCGAGCACACACACACATGTATACACTGAGCACATACAAACATATTTATACACTGAGCACACACATATACATGTATACACGGAGCATAGGCACACATAGCCCTGGCTCCAGGGTTATGAGAATGGAACACAAACGCACACAGATAAAAATACATACACACACATTAACCACCAATCTATCTCCTCTTCATTTCTTCAGACTCCCACAGTATTGGACCTGTGGTGACATCACGGTCACATGAACGGTCACTTGATTGTGATGTCACCAAAGGTCTGGAAGCTGTTTCCACATTGGAATCTAAAGTGGTAACACTATTATGGTTTTAGTGACTGTTGCCCGGTGATTTGTGACTGGTTGTAGTGACTGTTGCCCAGTGATTTCTGACTGGTTGTAGTGACTGTTGCCCGGTGATTTGTGACTGGTTGTAGTGACTGTTGCCCGGTGATTTCTGACTGGTTGTAGTGACTGTTGCTCGGTGATTTGTGACTGGTTTTAGTGACTGTTGCCCAGTGATTTCTGACTGGTTTTAGTGACTGTTGCCCGGTGATTTCTAACTTGCTGTAGTGACTGTTGCCCAGTGATTTCTGACTGGTTTTAGTGACTGTTGCCCGGTGATTTCTGACTTGCTGTAGTGACTGTTGCCTGGTGATTTCTGACTGGTTGTAGTGACTGTTGCCCGGTGATTTCTGACTGGTTGTAGTGACTGTTGCCCAGTGATTTCTGACTGGTTGTAGTGACTGTTGCCCGGTGATTTGTGACTGGTTTTAGTGACTATTGCCCAGTGATTTCTGACTGGTTTTAGTGACTGTTGCCCAGTGATTTGTGACTGGTTTTAGTGACTGTTGCCCGGTGATTTCTGACTGGCTTTAGTGACTGTTGCCCGGTGATTTCTGACTGGTTTTAGTGACTGTTGCCCGGTGATTTCTGACTGGTTGTAGTGACTGTTGCCCGGTGATTTGTGACTGGTTGTAGTGACTGTTGCCCAGTGATTTCTGACTGGTTTTAGTGACTGTTGCCCGGTGATTTCTGACTGGTTTTAGTGACTGTTGCCCGGTGATTTCTGACTGGTTTTAGTGACTGTTGCCTGGTGATTTCTGACTGGTTGTAGTGACTGTTGCCCGGTGATTTCTGACTGGTTTTAGTGACTGTTGCCCGGTGATTTCTGCCTGGTTGTAGTGACTGTTGCCCTGTGATTTCTGCCTGGTTGTAGTGACTGTTGCCCGGTGATTTGTGACTGGTTTTAGTGACTGTTGCCCGGTGATTTGTGACTGGTTTTAGTGACTGTTGCCGGGTGATTTGTGACTGGTTTTAGTGACTGTTGCCCGGTGATTTGTGACTGGTTGTAGTGACTGTTGCCCGGTGAATTGTGACTGGTTGTAGTGACTGTTGCCCGGTGATTTCTGACTGGTTTTAGTGACTGTTGCCCGGTGATTTCTGACTGGTTTTAGTGACTGTTGCCCGGTGATTTCTGACTGGTTGTAGTGACTGTTGCCCGGTGATTTCTGACTGGTTGTAGTGACTGTTGCCCGGTGATTTCTGACAGGTTGTAGTGACTGTTGCCCGGTGATTTCTGACTGGTTTTAGTGACTGTTGCCCGGTGATTTCTGACTGGTTTTAGTGACTGTTGCCCGGTGATTTCTGACTGGTTGTAGTGACTGTTGCCCGGTGATTTCTGACTGGTTTTAGTGACTGTTGCCCGGTGATTTCTGACTGCTTTTAGTGACTGTTGCCCGGTGATTTCTGACTGGTTGTAGTGACTGTTGCCCGGTGGTTTCTGACTAGTTTTAGTGACTGTTGCCCGGTGATTTCTGACTGGTTTTAGTGACTGTTGCCCGGTGATTTCTGACTGGTTTTAGTGACTGTTGCCCGGTGATTTGTGACTGGCTTTAGTGACTGTTGCCCGGTGATTTCTGACTGGTTTTAGTGACTGTTGCCCGGTGATTTGTGACTGGCTTTAGTGACTGTTGCCCGGTGATTTGTGACTGGTTTTAGTGACTGTTGCCCGGTGATTTGTGACTGGTTTTATTGACTGTTGCCCGGTGATTTCTGACTGGTTTTAGTGACTATTGCCCGGTGATTTCTGACTGGTTTTAGTGACTGTTGTCCGGTGATTTCTGACTGGCTTTAGTGACTGTTGCCCGGTGATTTCTGACTGGTTTTAGTGACTGTTGCCCGGTGGTGTCTGACTGGTTTTAGTGACTGTTGCCCGGTGGTTTCTGACTGGTTTTAGTGACTGTTGCCCGGTGATTTCTGACTGGTTTTAGTGACTGTTGCCCGGTGATTTGTGACTGGCTTTAATGACTGTTGCCCGGTGATTTGTGACTGGTTTTAATGACTGTTGCCCGGTGATTTGTGACTGGCTTTAATGACTGTTGCCCGGTGATTTGTGACTGGTTTTAGTGACTGTTGCCCGGTGATTTGATACTGGTTTTAGTGACTGTTGCCCGGTGATTTCTGACTGGTTTTAGTGACTGTTGCCCGGTGATATCTGACTGGTTGTAGTGACTGTTGCCCGGTGGTTTCTGACTGGTTTTAGTGACTGTTGCCCGGTGGTTTCTGACTGGTTTTAGTGACTGTTGCCCGGTGATTTCTGACTGGTTGTAGTGACTGTTGCCCGGTGGTTTCTGACTAGTTTTAGTGACTGTTGCCCGGTGATTTCTGACTGGTTTTAGTGACTGTTGCCCGGTGATTTCTGACTGGTTTTAGTGACTGTAGCCCGTGATTTGTGACTGGCTTTAGTGACTGTTGCCCGGTGATTTCTGACTGGTTTTAGTGACTGTTGCCCGGTGATTTGTGACTGGCTTTAGTGACTGTTGCCCGGTGATTTGTGACTGGTTTTAGTGACTGTTGCCCGGTGATTTGTGACTGGTTTTATTGACTGTTGCCCGGTGATTTCTGACTGGTTTTAGTGACTATTGCCCGTGATTTCTGACTGGTTTTAGTGACTGTTGTCCGGTGATTTCTGACTGGCTTTAGTGACTGTTGCCCGGTGATTTCTGACTGGTTTTAGTGACTGTTGCCCGGTGGTGTCTGACTGGTTTTAGTGACTGTTGCCCGGTGGTTTCTGACTGGTTTTAGTGACTGTTGCCCGGTGATTTCTGACTGGTTTTAGTGACTGTTGCCCGGTGATTTGTGACTGGCTTTAATGACTGTTGCCCGGTGATTTGTGACTGGTTTTAATGACTGTTGCCCGGTGATTTGTGACTGGCTTTAATGACTGTTGCCCGGTGATTTGTGACTGGTTTTAGTGACTGTTGCCCGGTGATTTGATACTGGTTTTAGTGACTGTTGCCCGGTGATTTCTGACTGGTTTTAGTGACTGTTGCCCGGTGATATCTGACTGGTTTATGTAGTGACTGTTTGCCCGGTGGTTTCTGACTGGTTTTAGTGACTGTTGCCCGGTGTTTCTGACTGGTTTTAGTGACTGTTGCCCGGTGATTTCTGACTGGCTTTAGTGACTGTTGCCCGGTGATTTGTGACTGGCTTTAGTGACTGTTGCCCGGTGATTTGTGACTGGTTTTAGTGACTGTTGCCCGGTGATTTCTGACTGGTTTTAGTGACTGTTGCCCGGTGATTTCTGACTGGTTTTAGTGACTGTTGCCCGTGATTTCTGACTGGTTTTAGTGACTGTTGTCCGGTGATTTGTGACTGGCTTTAGTGACTGTTGTCTGGTGATTTGTGACTGGCTTTAGTGACTGTTGCCTGGTGATTTCTGACTGGTTGTAGTGACTGTTGCCGGTGATTTGTGACTGGTTGTAGTGACTGTTGCCCAGTGATTTCTGACTGGTTGTAGTGACTGTTGCCCAGTGATTTCTGACTGGTTGTAGTGACTGTTGCCTGGTGATTTGTGACTGGTTGTAGTGACTGTTGCCCGGTGATTTCTGACTGGTTGTAGTGACTGTTGCCCGGTGATTTGTGACTGGTTTTAGTGACTGTTGCCCAGTGATTTCTGACTGATTTTAGTGACTGTTGCCCGGTGGTTTCTAACTTGCTGTAGTGACTGTTGCCCAGTGATTTCTGACTGGTTTTAGTGACTGTTGCCCGGTGATTTCTGACTTGCTGTAGTGACTGTTGCCCGGTGATTTCTGACTGGTTGTAGTGACTGTTGCCCGGGTTTCTGACTGGTTGTAGTGACTGTTGCCCAGTGATTTCTGACTGGTTGTAGTGACTGTTGCCCGGTGATTTGTGACTGGTTTTAGTGACTATTGCCCAGTGATTTCTGACTGGTTTTAGTGACTGTTGCCCAGTGATTTGTGACTGGTTTTAGTGACTGTTGCCCGGTGATTTCTGACTGGCTTTAGTGACTGTTGCCCGGTGATTTCTGACTGGTTTTAGTGACTGTTGCCCGGTGATTTCTGACTGGTTGTAGTGACTGTTGCCCGGTGATTTGTGACTGGTTGTAGTGACTGTTGCCCAGTGATTTCTGACTGGTTTTAGTGACTGTTGCCCGGTGATTTCTGACTGGTTTTAGTGACTGTTGCCCAGTGATTTCTGACTGGTTTTAGTGACTGTTGCCTGGTGATTTCTGACTGGTTGTAGTGACTGTTGCCCGGTGATTTCTGACTGGTTTTAGTGACTGTTGCCCGGTGATTTCTGCCTGGTTGTAGTGACTGTTGCCCTGTGATTTCTGACTGGTTGTAGTGACTGTTGCCCGGTGATTTGTGACTGGTTTTAGTGACTGTTGCCCGGTGATTTCTGACTGGTTTTAGTGACTGTTGC
>JARQOD010006230.1:0-43958 GCA_033576555.1 Oophaga sylvatica
CTCATACAATGGGGGATATTTACAGGGGATTATTAGAATAGGTAGTTCGTGACGCCACCTGTGGTATCTGGTTAATTGGACCAGCGCTGCTATAATGATCTTCACAGGGATGTTATGGGGGCAGCTGGGTGGTAAGTCTCCCACAGGTGAGACTGGTCCCTGGAAGTCTATGGTGGTGATGCAGGGTGTAGATAAGAATTCAGTCACACACAATGCAGCTTCTTTTCATACCTTTTACTTGAAGGTGTTTCAGCAAAATCCCGGGGAGCTGGTTGGGGTGGAGAATGCACATTCGGGTAACCGCTGAGCAGGTTAGAGGCCTCCTTTACTTCAATATGTATGTGAGTCCAACTTGCCTGAAGCGAAGTTAACTCTGTTATCTCCAGCTTTCTCAATAACTGACAAGCCCGGCCGACGTTGTGGTGGAGCCTTCTGAGTGGTGAGAACAGAGTCCTTCTATGCAGGGCCCTGCTAAAAGTCCCTGTCCCTCCTGACTCCGATTACGTATCGACACTTAGGGCTGCTCTCTGCGACCTGTAGTCCAGATGCCTCCGGTTTTCTTGTTACTATGCTTGAAACACTAGCAACGCCTCGGACTCCGGTGTCCGGCAATTTAGTGCAGGCAATCCAATACCTGAAGCACTTCTCTCTGTCTTCTCCACTATGCCCTTCGCCCTGCTCTCGCTCTTAGCATAAGCACTTGTAGCTTCGATGGTAATGTCAGCTTTCTCCAGAGCTCGCTGAGCAGCTCTCAGTATCCTCCTTGTTTCAGCTTCTGTTGAGGTACTGATTAAGGGTAGCTCTGACTAGGCTAGGATGATTCACTTCACCCGTACTAGCCTCCACTTCTTTGTCAGGTGAGCTACGCTAGCTCTGCGAGGATTCAGTCCTCTCTCCTCTCCCTCCAAGTCCAGACTCAACTTGCACTGAACTGCACTGTCTGAAGACAGGAAACTGACTGATCTGAGCTCTTCTCAGACAGGAAACAGACTGCACTGTCCTAAGACAGGAAGCTTGAATGAGCTCTGCTACGTGTCACTACCTCCTATACCCCTGGTGGGTGTGTCTGAAAGGGTGAGTGACGTGAATAGATAACAAGCTTTTACGGTTACCTTCCTGTGCACTCTCCTGGATTTTATGTGTGCCTTACATAGCTGGGCCACACATCAGCCCCCAAACATATAATGGCGGTTAGACAAGATGAAAACACGAACACAGACAGAAAATAGAATGAGCGAACGCTGGGGCCCAAAACTGTCTAGATAGCACAGCACAGGAGAGAATACTGTCTGCAACCCAGAAAAACCCTAGGAAAAACTCCAACAGTTCTGAAACCAAGAATGCTGAGACCACACGGTCTCGACCACCTATATCAGATCTCTGGTGTGAACACGCAGCTACCCAGCAGTAAAATATCACAAGAACTGAGCAAATGAACAAATACAAAAAGAGAATAGAGACCAGCACAAGCCCCCAAAGGGGACCCGGCTGAACCCAAAAAGCAAGGCAGCAAAAACAAGGAAAATCAAACCACAGAAAAAAAAACAGAAAGCAACCTATCTGAATGATAGCAGGAGACAGCAGAAAGCAAGCTGAATTCCAACCAAGACCAGGAAGTAACAATTGATCACCAACGAGGATCATGGGAGGTCAGCTCACTCATATCAGGCCAGTCCGTCCCACCTGATAACCATTCATCAATTGCAGGTGGTGGACTTTTGCTGTTCAACATAGGTTCAATACCCTCAGCAACCACCAGAGGGAGCCTCAGCTCCGAAGTCATCTCCAACACGTTCACAACAGTCAGCATTCTAGTGGTCCTCATGTTACTGCTTGTCATCCTGCAAGACATGGTGAATCCCATTTTTAGTGGAGTTGGACTCTGGAACATCTTGATGGACCTTATACTAGTTTTTACCTTGCTGATGTAACTGAAGCCTTAAATACCTTGTTCTAGTTGTTGTCATGCTACTGGACTTGACAAAGACCTCATGATTGTGGATCTTTATATGGTGGACATCATTCTAGTGATATTCCTACTGCTGGACCTGACCCTGGTGGACTTGATTCTAGTATTCATCATTCTGGTGGACCTGATTCCAGTAGAAATCGTCCTAGTGGTCTGCATCCTGGTGAACTTCATTTGAGTGGTCATCATTTTCTTGAACTTTACCTTTGTGGACCTCATTCTTGTAATCTTACTGCAGGAGTTAACCTTATTAGAACATTATTTTGGTGGACTTGACTCAGGTTGAGATCCAGCCAGGGGTCATCATCCTCGGCAAACTTCAATCTTAGTGGTTGTCCTCTTGGAAGCCCTTACTCTGGTGAATCTCATTCTAGTGGTTGTCATCCTGGTGATCTAGACAGTGCAGACTCCCACACATCCATTGTGGATTACTGCCAGGATCTGCAGAGTTAAAGAGAAGATGATGACGGCTCCATGGACACTGGTCATTCACCTAGTGTGCTCACACATGGAGCAGTTTAGGGCTAATGCATCTCCTGTCTTTTACAAAAGCTTCTATCACAGAGTTATTTGTACAGGGATTTTATAGGATGTAACTGAATCCCTCTCCCGTTAATCACTCCCAGCCTCCTCTGCTCTTTGTAGCTATTTCACAAGAGAACATAATACATTTACCCATAAGAGAACCAATGTAGACCATGGGGAGGTGGGACCCAGCTGACCCCTGGCTGGCTGATCGTTCTTTAATGTTACCATATTTGCTTTTCATGGACCCTATAATGGAGAAGTCAGGAACAGGGGGATGACGCTGAGAGTCACCAACATTTGGAGAGGCCCCAAGACCAGGACTATAAAACAATCCACAAGGAGATCAAACTCTGTCCATAAAATCTCAGATAACACATGTTCTGGACCAGTAACCAGATAGACATTAAGGACAACAAGCCAGCAAAGCCACCTAGAATCTATTCTGATCACCAAAGACAGATCACCCCACAAGAGCCACTAAGACACCCCCATACACACTGCAGGAGTCACTAACACCCCCACAAACACTGCAATAGTCACTATCACCCCTCATACAAAATGCAGGAGTCACTAACACCCCCACACACACTGCAGGAGTCAGCACCCACCACACACACTACAGGAGTCACTAACCTCCCCATACACACTGCAGGAGTCACTAACACCATCACACACACTGCAGGAATCAGCACCCCCCACACACACTGCATGAGTCACTAACACCTTCCCATACACACTGCAGGAGTCACTAATGTGGAGCCCTTGAGGGTTCAGTCGCCACAGAGGTATTGCGCCTCACGCAGAGGTGTGATGCCCCACTCTTAGGTAAGGAGGGAGCACCACCCAGGACTCTAACACCTGCACCCAACACACACTATAGCAGCTGGGCACCCTGGACGTACCCTGGGGGAGGATGGTCTCATCCCAGGCTGGTTAGTAAAGAGTGTATGGGTGGGTGGAGTTAGTAAGTAGCAAGAGGAGGAGTGAAACTTGAGGAAGCAAGAACAGAGTTTAGAGAGACATGAGGAGATAGAGGAAGGAGACGGACTTGTAATGAAGCAGCTCCCGGTGAGGGGAGGCTGCAGAGGAAAAGGAAGGAGTGTAGAGAGAGACTCAGAGGGGACTAGGAGCTGGGAAGAGCTTGGTCCGGGAAGTGGAGAGTAGAAGAGAAAGACGCAGAAAGAAGGAGAGGCTTCTGGAGAGAGAGAGGAAGGTGTCCTAGGGATACTGAGAGAGCAAGAACCATCCATCGGGCCCGATCTGTTGGCAGAGGGACCAGGTCGCAGAGGGAACTCGACCCCTTAGCTTAGTGGAGGATTTTATGACTCAGCTAGCAAGTCGACTGCTGTGATAACTTTAGAGATCACAGACAATAACCACAATTATCTTCACCGGAGAGGTAGCTATATAGAATCAAGGAAACGCAGAGATAAGACGTTATCCGACAGGATTCGCAGTCGCTGATCTGGGACACTGTTTGTGAAGGTGCTGGAAGGATAGAAGGCGGGAAAATCAGCACAGTGAGACGGCCAGTAAAAGGAACACATATATAGAAAGGAGTCCTGGAAAGGTGTTTCCCAATCTGCCTGGAGGTTTGATGAGCCCCTCACCTGGAGGACACGGTACAAAGCGGGCATATGTACTGCCAGCAGCCAGAACTGTGAGTAAAGTTTTGGAAACTGCAACTGACTGATTGTTTCTCAGTTTCTTCCTGCGTCACCTACTCCACTCTGCTACATCTCTCAGCACCATTACTCTAATAGTACAACATCATCCTGCCCTGAGACCACCAGCTTCACTTGTGGGAAGCTATTCCAACTCTGCTGCATCACACCATCAGTCTCAGAGGATCTGCACTGCAGCGCTGGTCATCTCTGACCAGATACCACAAGTGGCGTCACGAATACCTTACTACAAACTCTAACATCCCCTATAAATATCCCCCTTTTATTGGACACCCAGGGCCACTGACCGGTCACTGCCGCTGTGACACATCCCTTCAATACACCGGCCCAGTACCGAGTATCCCACTGCCCTGGCGGGCGATCCATTTTGGCGTCATGACCAGGATTACGAAGCTCGGTATCACCGGGTTCTGTGTGCTTACTTTGAACTGTCTTTTGTGCAAGAAGAATTACTTAAAGCGCTAGAAACTTTGTTGGAAATTGTGAAAGGCTATCGCCATATTTGTACCACGAGGCGTGCAAGAAGAAGAAGGGCATATAGTCATGGGTGGGAACCCACCAAGTGGCACGAAAGATATGGCCGCCCAATCTAAATGTTATTGCACTATGAGGACATGCCAGTCAGCAAGAGAGATCCGCCTCCTGATCCTAAATGGCGGGAGAAAGAGGAAGAAGGTTCGCCCCCTTAAAAAAAAGCGGGAACTCCTCCATGCAGCCACACTAATACAACTGAGCAAGATGGCGGATGGTGGTGACCAGGGGAGTGGAGGAGCACAGGAGAGCTCCTTCCCCAGGCTGGAAGAAGAGGAATTACCGGTGGCAATGGAGCAAGCGCTGCCCGACCAGGAGGCAGCTGATGTTGGCCGGCAGCAAGAAGAGGCAGAGGCGATGGCACAGTCCCGGTGGAAAGCCACGCTGGGACAGAAGCAGCCCCTGGAGCCGCAGCGACCGCTCTGGCACCCCATCACTCTGGTACCGGAAGATGAAGTAACATCAGGCCCCAGAGCAGGCAGTGAGGCCGAGGACCTGGCTTCCGCGGATGAAGGCTCGCTGGTGGGCCCGCTGCCTACGCCACCAGCCTGCGAACCAGGCAAGCCGCGTGCATCCCTGGATTGGGACCGGCCCTGCGGGTTGGAGGATCGGTTTGGGCCTGTGATGCAACCCATTCCGCCAGAGAACCCGGTCCATGCTGTGAAGGTAATATACCGCTGGTCCCCCAAAGGCCCAGAGTTGATGGGATTTCCGGACCAGCCGAACCAGGAAGGAGAGATAGAGGTGCTGGACTGGGCCGCCTACGACAGGCAACTCACTGAAGAATGGGAGCAACAGAGTTGGGAGGAGCAGGCCCGGTGCCAGTGTATCGACCCGCCACCACAATTGTGGATTACCAGGGCAATGGGGTACTCAGAGCCGAGCCCATGGAAGTCTATGGGGTTTGTCACAGGTAGCTGTGGCTCGGTCTGTGGCCCTGGCGGTCTGGCGTATGTTGGGGGAATATTTACAGGGGATAGATTTATATACAGTTCGTGACGCCACCTGTAGTCTTCTGGTAATTTGTACCAGCGCTGCTGTAGATCTCTGAGGGGATGGTGAGGCAGCTAGATGTCGGGTCCCCTACAGGTGGGACTGGTCCCTCAAAGTCTATGAAGTTAGTGAAGTCGGGTGCAGATAAATAACACAGTCTCACACGGTCAGCGTCTTTCCATACCTTTACTTGTAAGATGTTCAGGCAGGTCCCAGGGAGGCTGATCCAAGGAGAGTGTATTTTGAGACAGCAGCTGGACAAGTTAGGGGCCTCCTTTACTTTCAACACGATGAGTACAACCAGCCTGAAGCGTAGTTCCCTCAATAACTCCAGCTATTCCATAGCTGTACTGCCCAGTCAGTTTTGTGGTCGGAGCCTTCCTGTGAGAGAGCTGAATTCCTATCTTGCTGATCAGGCTCAAAGTCTTCACTCCCCCTGACCCCAGTTACGTACTGACTATTTGGGGCTGTTTGCCGCGACCTAAGGTCCGGTAAATCTCTGGTTTTCTTACCACTATGCTTGAAGCTAATAGTGATCCTTCGGTCCCCAGTGACCGGTTACAATGTGCAGGACTTCTTCAATCCAAAAGCACTTTTCCAATAATCTTTCCACTGTGCCTTTCGCCTTGTCCTCGCTGGTAGCATAAACACTCACACTTGCAAAAAGTCATGTAATCACTCCCTTCTTCTCTTCCTTTAGAGTTAGTTCCAGATTCTCAGTTATCCACTAGGCAGGAGCACGTCTCTGAACCTTTCACTGTCCTTGAGACAGGTGACTGAAGTATTTCTGCACTAAGCTCTTCTTTCTTTGTCAGTGTCTTCAAGTGAGGTACAGCTCTGACCAGGCTGAGGTGATCTATATCTCGCCCTTACTGGCCTCCACTTGCTGAACTGCTGCAGAACCAGGCTGGACTGCTTCCTCCCTCCAGGTCCCAGCTAGACTCCACACGTCTGCTCTGTCCGAAGACAGGAAACTGACTATTCTAAAATCACTCAACCAATATACACCCTGACCACTCCCTAACAAGTAACTACACTACCCTAAGGGTGTGTCTAGTGTATGTTGAGTGAATGGGTATTGAGCATTAAACTGCTGTCTCTCCACACACTCTCCAGGGTACTGCGTGTGCCTAACACCAGGGCTACACATTCCCCCATGGTAAAAGACAGCACTCCCGGGCTGTAAAATACAAAGAGACATTTTGTTTATGCATGAAAACATCAACATTAAACATTAATTCGTCCCATCCGGGAGGTGAGGATGTCTTGAACGTTGCGAACAAAACATTATATTTAGAAAAATACAAAAATATTAAGGCATCAAAACATTCAATAAATATACAGTATTCTTGTGAAGGACCCGCACCAAACCTTCAACGTGGGTCCTGGGTGGGCTGCAGGACATCCGAATGCAGATCTCACTCAGTGCCACACCACACGGGTTTTTGTATTCAGAGGTAGTTGTGCTGGTTTTATGTAAAACCAAGATAAAGCACCGAAGCGCAACTATATACAAATAAGTTCTGGGCTGGCACAGTCCTCAGCCTCTGAGTCCATTGTTAGCAAAACGACACATATTATATCACATTATAATAATAATAAAGTGCAAAACTTTTTCTCTGTTTACCCAGCCGGGCATTCTACTGTTGGCAATATATATATGTATTATATACTCATTTAACTTGTGCAAAAATTGGCAAACATTCTTAAACTTTTTACAACTTTACTTATGGTAGACCCCTATCTGGATCTCACCGTTCTCTTTACTATTCATTTATTTCAAGTACATTTTCCACCCCGGGGGCTGGAACAATGCGGTGATCCCTAGATCCCAGAACTAACAAGTCGTGACCTGCTATTGGGGTTTGAGTTGCCACAGTTCTTGTGCGAACCTCTAGGGGCGCAACGGGTACATTCTCCTTGCGAGACACCGATTGCGTTTCAATCTGAGTCACAGTTAACGATATGGATCGTGTCATGGATTGCGATGGAAACTGGGTCGCATGTTGCGATGTAGAAGGATAACGGTATACAGGTGTCGCTTCCACTTGCGAAGTACCTGCAGGGGGCGATGCTGGGGCACGGCCGGATACTGCTTGAGCTGGAGACGGGGACGCTGCGGTAGTGGTGACGTTACCTGCGTCTGGGACGGGGTCACGGACGATGGTGACGTTAAGGGCATACCATCCCTTCATTCCCCAGTGCCGTGTGTACGTGACAATGTCTCCATTAACTAAGTCCCTCCCGGGATGGCCTTGCGGTAGGTGGGATTCTACGTCCCTGCGACTAACAAAGACCCCTGGGTAGAGGCCCGGTTCACGGATGAAGCCCCAGCCCTTCCGGAGCTGGAACTCAGTCACACACCCCTGCCGCCGCGGTTCCCTCAGGGTACCTTTCTCTCTCCGGACACTCTCCTTGTCCGCGATCAGCTCTGCATGTTGTCGCTGACGATTCCGCTGAGCTTCCCGCTCTTCCTCCTGCTGGCGTTTCTGCTTCTCCTCACGACGCTGCCACTCATATTCCCACTGGGCGGTATAGGCGACGTCATCCAGGCGCGCCATCTCGTCCCAGTCGACGTCTGGTAACGACGGACAGGACCCCTCCGGTGTCCCTGTCGGGGACCGATCATCTGCTGCGGCCTCCTGGCCGGGCGGGCGTTCCGGAACTGGCGGTACCTCCTCAACCTCCTTCGCCTCCACCGCTTCACCGGTGGGATCAGGATCGGTACTTTCGGGGGCAGCCTCCGGTTGCTCCTTCGCCTTGGGCAGCAGAATCTTCGGTAACTCGAATCGTGGGGGTCGTTGAGGGGAGAGATCACTGCGTCCCACAGCCTCCGCTGCTCCAGGGTACGCCGGCGTCTCTCGATCTCTTCAAATCCAGGTTGGTGCTGGACCATCTTCTTCAGGCGTGCATTTTCTTCCTGAATTTCTAGCAACGCCTGCTGCAGGTGCAGGACCACGGATAACTCCGGTGCTGGTGGCAGCTTGGCTGGGGCACGGGCCTGCCTTCCTCCGCTTCCCTGCTCGGCTGCACACGTCCTGCTTCCATGATGTTCCAGAAGATTCTTTCTTCTTCCTCCAGAGACGTCCGGTCTCTTCTGTGGAGGCGGGGTTTGCGTCTCCTCCTCTTCGCAGGGAAGGTGAAGAGGAGGCGGACCTCCTTTGCTGTAGGGCAGGATCGCATATTGTAATAGCACTTTGAGAGGGCAGGCATTTTCTTCGCGCCACAGGGGGGTAGACGCCCACGAAGGTACGCCCACCTTCTTCTCCAGCGCCTGAGGGCGCGAATATGGCGACAAAGATGGCGATTTTTGGCGCCAAAAGTGCAAACAGTCCTTTTCACAAAAACAACTCCATAGGCACACAGGGCTCGCAATTTTGCGAGTTTCGCATCCTGTTCGTGACGCCAAGTTGTATCGACCCGCCACCACAATTGTGGATTACCAGGGCAATAGGGTACTCAGAGCCGAGCCCATGGAAGTCTATGGGGTTTGTCACAGGTAGCTGTGGCTCGGTCTGTGGCCCTGGCGGTCTGGCGTATGTTGGGGGAATATTTACAGGGGATAGATTTATATACAGTTCGTGACGCCACCTGTAGTCTTCTGGTAATTTGTACCAGCGCTGCTGTAGATCTCTGAGGGGATGGTGAGGCAGCTAGATGTCGGGTCCCCTACAGGTGGGACTGGTCCCTCAAAGTCTATGAAGTTAGTGAAGTCGGGTGCAGATAAATAACACAGTCTCACACGGTCAGCGTCTTTCCATACCTTTACTTGTAAGATGTTCAGGCAGGTCCCAGGGAGGCTGATCCAAGGAGAGTGTATTTTGAGACAGCAGCTGGACAAGTTAGGGGCCTCCTTTACTTTCAACACGATGAGTACAACCAGCCTGAAGCGTAGTTCCCTCAATAACTCCAGCTATTCCATAGCTGTACTGCCCAGTCAGTTTTGTGGTCGGAGCCTTCCTGTGAGAGAGCTGAATTCCTATCTTGCTGATCAGGCTCAAAGTCTTCACTCCCCCTGACCCCAGTTACGTACTGACTATTTGGGGCTGTTTGCCGCGACCTAAGGTCCGGTAAATCTCTGGTTTTCTTACCACTATGCTTGAAGCTAATAGTGATCCTTCGGTCCCCAGTGACCGGTTACAATGTGCAGGACTTCTTCAATCCAAAAGCACTTTTCCAATAATCTTTCCACTGTGCCTTTCGCCTTGTCCTCGCTGGTAGCATAAACACTCACACTTGCAAAAAGTCATGTAATCACTCCCTTCTTCTCTTCCTTTAGAGTTAGTTCCAGATTCTCAGTTATCCACTAGGCAGGAGCACGTCTCTGAACCTTTCACTGTCCTTGAGACAGGTGACTGAAGTATTTCTGCACTAAGCTCTTCTTTCTTTGTCAGTGTCTTCAAGTGAGGTACAGCTCTGACCAGGCTGAGGTGATCTATATCTCGCCCTTACTGGCCTCCACTTGCTGAACTGCTGCAGAACCAGGCTGGACTGCTTCCTCCCTCCAGGTCCCAGCTAGACTCCACACGTCTGCTCTGTCCGAAGACAGGAAACTGACTATTCTAAAATCACTCAACCAATATACACCCTGACCACTCCCTAACAAGTAACTACACTACCCTAAGGGTGTGTCTAGTGTATGTTGAGTGAATGGGTATTGAGCATTAAACTGCTGTCTCTCCACACACTCTCCAGGGTACTGCGTGTGCCTAACACCAGGGCTACACACCAGGAGCAGCACAAACGCGACCTGGCGGAAAAGCAGTGGACCCAGCAGGAGAGAAGTACGAATTGGGGGCCACTGCGGCAGGGTGCGGTGGTAGAATTCCGCTTAAAGGGAGGTTGGGGTTTTATTAAAGAACCGCAGCTGTTGGCAGAGGTATTTGTAAATCGGCGGGACGTGGAGTCCCACTCGAGAGAGGGGCACCCAGACCGGGACCTCTACCCAGGGGACTTGGTCACGAATACCCGGCACTGGGGCCTTAAGGGCTGGTATGCCCTTAATGCCCGCTGACGTCCATCTGCCGCCGCCATGCAGGGAGCTGCCGGTGGAATCTCGCAGCAGTCAGCCAGACCAGGTCAGGCTGCAACCCCTCCTCCATCCTCACCCAGGCCGAGGAACATCAGTACCCAAACTGTCAGCACACAGACTGACGTCGCAGGCCATGATATGACAATCCATGCCACCAGGAGGCATCGTGTCATGGTCCCACCCGGAGTGGCCACCATATATGAGTTCTCTGAAGAGGACCAGGTACTACCCGGTACTGCCACTGAGAAGAACTAGATCCCTATTGCGTAAATAGTTTTTTCCATTCAGTTTTACAAGTTTACCCAGAAGGGTTTTTGCACCAGTCTGCATAGTTCCCTTTGTTTTGTTTTTCCAAGAACAGTGGGGCCATTGTTATGTTCTGCTACAAGCACTAAGGAAAGAAGGGAGATCTGTCCCTACGATAGAACTAAGCTAGATCCCTACGATGTAACGGGGAACCTGATCCTGCGATCAGACCCGCTAAAGTCCTCAGCAAGTCTGTACGAAGACCTATAGATGCGAGGAAGGGATCCCTACAAGAACTAGGGACTGGGAGAAAGATGGACACCTCCTAACAGAAGTAGCAGTAAATGACAAACAAACAACATAGAACAGAGAGGTCCGAAGACCAAGCAAACTGACTGAGTAAGGTAACAAAGCACCTGGCTAGCTTAAGAGTAGAAATTACAATGAAGTCCAGCAAAGCCAGAAGGGCGGAGCAGGATTAAATAGGCAAAAAAGGTCATGTGACCAGCAAGATAGAAAAAAACCTAACAGGAGAGTTCTAACAGTACCCCCCCTTCTAAGAGGATCCTGTGTGGCCCAGCTACGCCAGGCACACATAATTCCAGGAAAATGCACAAGAAGGTAACCGTGAGGCTTGATATTCATTCACGTCACTCACATTTTCCAACACACCCACTAGGGGTATAAAAGGTAGTGACACGTAGCAATCAGGGTTGAGTCTGCTTCCTGTCTTCGGACAGGTCAGTTCAGTCAGTTCAGTTCAGTCTGTTCAGGAGGAGAGGAGATCATAGAATCATAGAATGGTAGAGTTGGAAGGGACCTCCTGGTCCAACCCCCTGCTCAAAGCAGGATTCTCTAAATCATCCCAGACAGATGTCTATCCAGCCTCTGTTTGAAGACTTCCATTGAAGGAGAACTCACCACCTCTTGTGGCAGCCTGTTCCACTCATTGATCACCCTAACTGTCAAAAAGTTTTTTCTAATATCTAATCTGTGTCTCCTCCCATTCAGTTTCATCCCATTGCTTCTAGTCTTTCCTTGTGCAAATGAGAATAAAGATGATCCTTCTACAATGTGACAGCCCTTGAGATATTTGTAGACAGCTATTAAGTCTCCTCTCAGTCTTCTTTTTTGCAAGCTAAACATTCCCAAATCCTGCAACCGTTCCTCATAGGACATGGTTTGCAGACCGGTCACCATTCTGGTGGCTCTTCTCTGAACTTGCTCCAGTTTGTTGATGTCTTTTTTAAAATGTGGTGCCCAAAACTGGACACAGTATTCCAGATGAGGTCTGACCAAAGAGGAGTAGAGGGCAATAATGACCTCACGTGATCTAGACTGTATGCTTCTGTTGATACATCCTAGAATTGCATTTGCCTTTTTTGCTGCTGCATCACACTGTTGACTCATGTTAAGAATCATAGAATCATAGAATGGTAGAGTTGGAAGGGACCTCCTGGGCCTTCTGGTCCAACCCCCTGCTCAAAGCAGGATTCTCTAAATCATCCCAGACAGATGTCTATCCAGCCTCTGTTTGAAGACTTCCATTGAAGGAGAACTCACCACCTCTTGTGGCAGCCTGTTCCACTCATTGATCACCCTAACTGTCAAAAAGTTTTTTCTAATATCTAATCTGTGTCTCCTCCCATTCAGTTTCATCCCATTGCTTCTAGTCTTTCCTTGTGCAAATGAGAATAAAGATGATCCTTCTACAATGTGACAGCCCTTGAGATATTTGTAGACAGCTATTAAGTCTCCTCTCAGTCTTCTTTTTTGCAAGCTAAACATTCCCAAATCCTGCAACCGTTCCTCATAGGACATGGTTTGCAGACCGGTCACCATTCTGGTGGCTCTTCTCTGAACTTGCTCCAGTTTGTTGATGTCTTTTTTAAAATGTGGTGCCCAAAACTGGACACAGTATTCCAGATGAGGTCTGACCAAAGAGGAGTAGAGGGGGATAATGACCTCACGTGATCTAGACTGTATGCTTCTGTTGATACATCCTAGAATTGCATTTTCCTGTTTTGCTGCTGCATCACACTGTTGACTCATGTTAAGTCTGTGTCATGTGTGCATCGCCACGAAGATCGTCGCGGTTGCACATTCTGACTTCTCACAGCTGAGTTGCTGTTTCTTTGTGTTTGGCAGTTAGGGAGTTAATTCTGTCTGTGCTCAGTTCTGGGACTGGGTGCAGTTTCTTCCGGCTGCAATTAATTATTTGTTGATTGGTTTCCTTTAAATCTCTGGTTGTCTGTGTTGGGAGTTGCCAGTGAAATTCTTCATGCAGACCACAGATAGGATTGTATCTGTATAGACTTAAGTTAAAGAGCTCCTTAGTTGTTTTAAGCTCACCTTGCTTAGAGTTTAATATCCCAGATCATTTATGTTCCTTCTGTGTTTGAGTGTGTATGCAAGTCTGTGTTTTCTCCAGTCTGTCTTATATGTCTAATCTGTGTATTTAGCAGAGATCAGCCCATATCCCTTTGGTGGTAATCAGAATCCTTCTTAGGACTGATTACAGGGTTCAGGGACTGATAGGAGACAGGGTTAGGCTGGAGACTTGGACCTCTGAACCATTATCAGTACCTCCAAGGTGAGGGATTAGTTAGGACCCCAGTTTAGGGTCAGGTTAGACCCCTGGTCCTCCTCTTTCCTGTGACAGTGTATCAAGTCCTCAAGATTATCCCTGAGTTCAACGGATATCGTGTCAGGTAAATCTATTCTTTATTTACATGCTGATGTTGCTAATCTATATGTTGTATAGAGTGTTGTTCTTTTAAGAATAGTTTACTGACATCGTACACATATCATAAGACCGCGTGACATTTTCACTGGCCCATAAAATTTTCCCAGTTGCCATGGATCCAGTAGCCCAGCTGGCTCTGCAGTTGCAGGATTATCCATGGAGCTGACGGACATTAAGTCCAAAGTTTTGTCTCCCTCGGAGCAAACCAGATTTGAACCTAAAGTAGCTCTCCCGGACAGGTTCACTGGTGGGCGAGACAAATTTTTTACCTTCAGGAAGCATGTAAATTGTATTTTCGGCTTCGGCCTCGATCATCAGGGAGTGAAGAGCAGAGAGTGGGAATTGTTATCTCACTTCTACAAGGGGACCCTCAATCCTGGGCCTTCTCCCTTCCTCCGGGATCCCCGGCTCTACAGTCAGTAGATCGATTTTTTACTGCCCTGGGTTTGGTATATGATGACCCACATCGGGTCTCTCTTGCTGAGACAAAATTACGTAAGATACAGCAGGGAGATCGTCCGGCGGAGGAATTTGCTTCTGAGTTCCGTAGATGGGCCACAGATACACAGTGGAATGACCCAGCTCTTAGGAGCCAGTTTTGTCATGGGCTTTCTGACAAATTAAAGGACGTTTTGGCTCAGTATGATTCTCCTCCATCACTGGAGGCTGCTATGGCCCTAGCTATCCGTACTGATAGACGGCTCCGGGAGAGGTGCGAGGTAACTCCGCCCCCTGTTGTTACTCCACCTACTACTAAAGTCCCTTATGTTGAGGTTCCCTTGTCTGTTCGGATGAGCCTATGCAGTTGGGAGGGACATCATTTCGTAGGATGGGATTGGCGGTACGCCGCAGGACTAGAAGGTGTTTCTTCTGCGGGAAAGAGGGACATTTTGTTGGGGGATGTCCATCCCGTGCCTTGTTGAGCAAAAAGTCGCCGGAAAAACTGTTAATCCCAGGTTGTGTGGTGGACGACAACCTGGGAGTATGTATTTCGTCCGCTAGTTCTTCTCAGTTCCTTGTACCAGTGGAGGTGGTGTTGGTACGAGAGTGGAGAGATTTTCTGTTCTTCTTGATAGTGGGTCCGGGGCTAATCTGGTTGACGCTCAGTTTGCTCAGGCTCAAGGTATGCATCTGAGTGTATTGGTCAAACCGATCCCTATATTCTCCATTGACGCCAGGCCTCTCGGCCAAGGTAGCTTTGTTCATGAGGTTCATAACATTGACCTTCGGGTAGGGGCAATACATAGGGAACTATTATCTTGTTATGTGTTGGAGGGTCTACCTACTCCTATTGTGTTGGGACTTCCTTGGTTGGTTAAACATAACCCTGTGATTAATTGGCAGTCCAGAGATATAAGCCAATGGGGGGAGTTTTGCAAAAGTAACTGCATGAACACAGTCATCAGTGCGGTCGTGCCTAGTACTTTGCCTCCTTTTTTGGAGGACTTTGGGGATGTGTTCTCTGAGGAGGGGTGTCAGGAGTTGCCTCCTCATCGCGTGTATGACTGCTCTATTAATTTACTTCCTGATGCTAAGTTACCTAAAGCTAGGTTATATAACCTTTCTGGTCCTGAGAGGCAGGCTATGAAAGATTATATTTCGGAAAGTCTGGCCAAAGGGCATATTAGACCTTCATCTTCCCCAGTGGCCGCGGGGTTCTTCTTTGTGAAGAAAAAAGATGGAGGCCTACGCCCTTGCTTGGATTTCCGCGAACTTAATCGGATTACTGTTCGAGATCCGTATCCACTCCCTCTGATTCCTGATCTCTTCAATCAAATTGTTGGCGCCAAATGGTTCTCTAAATTGGATCTCAGGGGGGCGTATAATCTGATTAGGATAAAAGAGGGGGATGAGTGGAAAACGGCGTTTAACACGCCGGAGGGACATTATGAGAACCTTGTCATGCCTTTTGGTCTGACTACTGCTCCAGCAGTATTCCAACATTTTGTTAATGACATTTTTCGTCATCTTGTGGGGCTGTTTGTGGTCGTATATTTGGATGACATTTTAATTTACTCGCCAGATCTTGTGTCTCACCAGGAGCATGTGAGACAGGTGTTGCAGATCTTGCGAGACAATAAACTATACGCCAAACTGGAAAAGTGTGTATTCGCCGTACAGGAACTTCAGTTTTTGGGTTTCTTGGTGTCAGCCTCCGGTTTCCGTATGGACCCTGAAAAGGTGAGAGCAGTGCTTGAATGGGATCAGCCAGAGGATCTTAAGGCTCTGCAGCGTTTTCTGGGGTTTGCTAACTACTACCGGAAATTTATTTGTAATTTCTCATCTGTTGTCAAACCTCTCACTGACATGACAAGAAAAGGGACGGATTTTTCTAAATGGTCGGACAAAGCTTGCCAAGCTTTTTCCTCTTTGAAAAAATGTTTTGCTTCGGCACCCGTTCTCATCCAACCAGATGCATCACAGCCGTTCGTTGTGGAGGTGGACGCGTCTGACGTAGGGGTGGGTGCAATATTGTCCCAGGGTCCGTCCCCTGGTAAATGGCATCCGTGCGCTTTCTTTTCTAAAAAATTGTCGTCCGCCGAAAGGAATTATGATATCGGCAATAGGGAACTTTTGGCCATTAAGTTGGCTTTTGAAGAATGGCGTCACTTTTTGGAGGGGGCAGTCCACCCGGTCACCGTCATTACTGATCACAAGAACCTGCTGTATTTGGAATCTGCTAAGCGTCTGAATTCCAGACAAGCTCGATGGTCGTTGTTTTTTACCAGGTTTAATTTTGTTGTCACTTATCGCCCTGGATCTAAGAATGTTAAGGCGGATGCCTTGTCTCGCAGTTTCCCAGGGGCCGGGAAAATGGATGACCCGATTCCCATCCTTCAGGAGGGGGTGGTAGTGTCGGCTGTATGTTCTGAGCTTGAGGAGGAGGTGTTAGAGGCTCAGGGGGACGCCCCTGCAGGACCTCCAGGGAGACTGTTTGTCCCAAATCAGTTGAGACAAAAGGTTATTGAGGCACATCATAATTCTGCTCTAGCAGGACATCCAGGGAGTAAGGCTACTTTAGATCTCCTTTCTCGCCGGTTTTGGTGGCCTAACGTTAATAAAGATGTTTTAACTTTTGTCGCGTCCTGTGGGGTTTGTGCTCGCTCTAAACCCTCATACCCGTCCGTCTGGGACCCTCTTACCCTTGAAACTTCCGGAGCGTCCATGGACTCATTTGTCTATGGACTTCATCACGGACCTTCCTCAGTCGTCAGGGAAGACTGTCATACTGGTGGTTGTTGACAGGTTCAGTAAGATGGCACATTTCATTGCTCTTCCTGCCCTCCCTAATGCTAAAACTCTGGCGCAGGTGTTCATTGGGGAGATTGTGAGACTTCATGGGTTGCCTTCTGATGTGGTGTCAGATAGGGGGTCTCAGTTTGTGTCCAAGTTTTGGAGGGCATTTTGTTTACGTCGGGGGATGCAATTGTCATTTTCCTCGGCTTTTCATCCGCAGACCAATGGTCAGACAGAGCGTCTGAATCAAAGCCTAGAGACTTATCTTCGGTGTTTTGTCTCAGAGAACCAGGAGGACTGGTCTTCTTTCTTGCCTCTGGCAGAGTTCGCTCTTAACAACAGGCGGAGCGAGTCCACTGGTAAGTCCCCGTTTTTTGGGGCATATGGTTTTCATCCCCAGTTTTGTACATTCAATGGGGGGGGCCCTTCTGGGGTTCCTGAGGAGGAGCGTTTCTCGTCGTCACTTGCTTCAGTGTGGAGAGGTGTATTGAATAATCTGAGTGCTATGGGGAACCGTTATAAACGTATGGCTGATAGGAGGAGAGTTTCTGGTCCAGATCTTAATGTGAACGATCTGGTATGGTTGTCTACCAGGAATATAAAACTTAAAGTTCCCTCCTGGAAGCTGGGTCCCAGATTCATCGGGCCGTACAGGATCAGTTCCATAATTAATCCTGTGGCATTTCGTCTGGACCTCCCTCCTACGTTTAAAATCCACAATGTGTTCCACAAGTCATTACTTAAGAGGTACGTGGCACCAGTCATACCATCACCTCTACCTCCTCCTCCAGTGGTGGTCAATGGTAACTTGGAGTTTCAAGTGTCAAAGATCATTGACTCACGTCTGAATCGCCGGTCCCTTCAGTACTTGGTGCATTGGAAGGGGTATGGTCCAGAGGAGAGGACGTGGGTTCCTGCGTCTGACATTAACGCAGATCGTTTGGTGCGGACCTTCCACAGAACTCACCCGGGCAAACCTGGCCCTGAGGGTCCGGAGGCCCCTCGTAGAAGGGGGGTACTGTCATGTGTGCATCGCCACGAAGATCGTCGCGGTTGCACATTCTGACTTCTCACAGCTGAGTTGCTGTTTCTTTGTGTTTGGCAGTTAGGGAGTTAATTCTGTCTGTGCTCAGTTCTGGGACTGGGTGCAGTTTCTTCCGGCTGCAATTAATTATTTGTTGATTGGTTTCCTTTAAATCTCTGGTTGTCTGTGTTGGGAGTTGCCAGTGAAATTCTTCATGCAGACCACAGATAGGATTGTATCTGTATAGACTTAAGTTAAAGAGCTCCTTAGTTGTTTTAAGCTCACCTTGCTTAGAGTTTAATATCCCAGATCATTTATGTTCCTTCTGTGTTTGAGTGTGTATGCAAGTCTGTGTTTTCTCCAGTCTGTCTTATATGTCTAATCTGTGTATTTAGCAGAGATCAGCCCATATCCCTTTGGTGGTAATCAGAATCCTTCTTAGGACTGATTACAGGGTTCAGGGACTGATAGGAGACAGGGTTAGGCTGGAGACTTGGACCTCTGAACCATTATCAGTACCTCCAAGGTGAGGGATTAGTTAGGACCCCAGTTTAGGGTCAGGTTAGACCCCGGTCCTCCTCTTTCCTGTGACAGTGTATCAAGTCCTCAAGATTAACTGAGTTCAACGGATATCGTGGGCAGGTAAATCTATTCTATATTTACATGCTGATGTTGCTAATCTATATGTTGTATAGAGTGTGTTCTTTAAGAATGTTACTGACATCGTACAAATCATAGACCGCGTACATTTTGTAACAGATAGTAATTAGTGTTATATAACTGTTATTTAAATTATTTAGTGATTGTATGGGTTCATTATTATATTCTATGTTTTGCGTCCTTAAATTATTTATGCCCTGAATTTAATACACAGGTCTATGCATATGTATTTATGTATTTATTTATAATGTAATATATTCTTATTGTCACTTTTTCTTCATAAATGATAATTATTCACTTCTCACATTCACTTTATCCCCTTCTGTATTATAGCACTCGTTTTTATTGTAGCACTATCCATCATCATAAACTTATTTTATCGTGCACTATTTAAAACAATAGTTATTGGTGATATCCAATCTTTGTTCGGCACTTCATACCTGCGTTATATTATGAGTCCTGTTCAGTGGAACGATACGCTGGTTTCCAGACCTGGAAACCTCGAGAGTGCCACATATGATGCTTGCGAATTGCAGGCTGATTGATCCTGAGTTCACGGTTATGTGTCAGGTAAGTGCTATTCGATATGTACATGCTGATGTTGACTAATCTATATGTTGTATTGAGTGTTGTCTTTTAAAATAGTTTACTGAGCATCGTACACATATGCGAAAGACCGGTGACAGTTGTGACTTCCATTAGTAACCAGTCTTTAATTCACTTGGCTTTATTACCTATTCATAGAATCATAGAATCATAGAATGGTAGAGTTGGAAGGGACCTCCTGGGCCATTCTGGTCCAACCCCCTGCTCAAAGCAGGATTCTCTAAATCATCCCAGACAGATGTCTATCCAGCCTCTGTTTGAAGACTTCCATTGAAGGAGAACTCACCACCTCTTGTGGCAGCCTGTTCACTCATTGATCACCCTAACTGTCAAAAAGTTTTTTCTAATATCTAATCGTGTCTCCTCCCATTCAGTTTCATCCCATTGCTTCTAGTCTTTCCTTGTGCAAATGAGAATAAAGATGATCCTTCTACAATGTGACAGCCCTTGAGATATTTGTAGACAGCTATTAAGTCTCCTCTCAGTCTTCTTTTTTGCAAGCTAAACATTCCCAAATCCTGCAACCGTTCCTCATAGGACATGGTTTGCAGACCGGTCACATTCTGGTGGCTCTTCTCTGAACTTGCTCCAGTTTGTTGATGTCTTTTTTAAAATGTGGTGCCCAAAACTGGACACAGTATTCCAGATGAGGTCTGACCAAAGAGGAGTAGAGGGCAATAATGACCTCACGTGATCTAGACTGTATGCTTCTGTTGATACATCCTAGAATTGCATTTGCCTTTTTTGCTGCTGCATCACACTGTTGACTCATGTTAAGTCTGTGATCAATTAGTATACCCAAGTCTTTTTCACATGTGCTGTTACTTAGCCCTATTCCTCCCATTTTGTATATGCTTTTTTCATTTTTATTGCCCAGATGTAGTACTTTGCATTTTTCCCTGTTAAAATCCATTCTGTTAGTTGCTGCCCACTGCTCCAGTTTATGTATATCTTTTTGAATCCTCTCTCTCTCTTCTCTAGTATTAGCTACCCTCCTAGCTTTGTGTCATCAGCAAATTTGATCAGTTTACCCTCAATTCCTTCATCTAAATCATTGATAAAGATGTTGAACAATACAGGGCCCAAAACAGAGCCTTGTGGTACCCCACTTGAGACATTCTTCCAACTGGATGTGCAGCCATTTACAACCACTCTTTGGGTCCGATCACCTAAGCCAGTTATGAATCCACCTAACAGTTGCCTTGTCCATTCCATACTTAGTCATTTTTTCAATAAGGATTGTGTGAGATACTTTGTCAAATGCTTTGCTGAAGTCAAGATATACTATATCTACAGCATTTCCCTGATCCACCCAGTCAGTGATTCTGTCATAGAAGGAAATTAAGTTAGTCTGACATGACTTATTAGTTACAAACCCATGCTGACTCTTTTAATCACTTCATTCTTATCCAGGTACTTGCATACATGTTCTTTAATAATTTGTTCAAAGATCTTTCCTGGTATAGAAGTCAGACTCACCGGCCTGTAGTTCCCTGGGTCCACCTTCTTCCCCTTTTTGAAGATAGGAACAACATTTGCTCTTCTCCAGTCTTCTGGGACTTCTCCTGTTCTCCAAGAATTTTCAAAGATTATGGACAGTGGTTCAAGAATTTCTTCTGCTATCTCCTTCAGTACCCTGGGGTGTAATTCATCTGGACCTGGAGACTTGAATTCATTTATGTTAGCTAAGTGTTTCCTCACTGTCTTTCTGTTTATAGATATCCTGGATTCTTCTATTCCTTTAATAGGACAGTGAAGATCAGTTGATGTTACATTTCCTTTCTGAGAGAAAACAGATGCAAAATAGGAATTTAAAAGTTCAGCCTTCTCAACATCCTGACTTACCATTTCATCATTTTCATCCTGTAAAAATCCTATAGCATCTTTGACTTTTCTTTTACTTTTGACGTATCCCCAAAATCCTTTTTTGTTGCTTTTGACGTCACTTGCAAGCCTTAATTCATTGTCAGCTTTAGATAATCTGATTTGTGCCCTGCAGGTTCTGCAGACGGCATTATATTCTTCTTTAGATATGCCTCCCTCTTTCCATTTGATAAACATTTCTTTCTTCCTTTTTAGCATGTGTTTAAGTTCTATGTTCATCCATCCTGGTTTCCTTAAATGCTTCCCATTCTTCCCTCTTTTCGGAATTGTTAACGATTGTGCTTTGAGAATCTCATTTTTCAAGATTTTCCATCCTTCCTGGACATTTTTGTCCTTAAGGATATCCAGCCATTGGATCCCTCCAATTCTCTTTCTGAGTTCCTTAAAATCTGCCTTTCTGAAATCTAACCTTGACGTCTGAGTCTTCACAGGTCTTCCTCCTCTTGTTATCCAAAATTCTAAAATAGCATGGTCACTACCTCCTAGGGTCCCAGCCACTCTTACCTCCTCCACCATTTCCTCCCTGTTTATGAGGATTAGATCCAAGGTAGCAGATCCCCTTGTTTTCTCCATTACCTTTTGGAAGATAAAGTTGTCAGCAAGAGAGGATAAGAATTTCCTGGACCTGTTAGTTTTGCCTGAGAGAGATTCCCAACAAATGTCTGGATAGTTGAAATCTCCCATGACCACTATGTCATATTTTTTGGAGAACTTGGCCATTTGATGCATAAAGAGTTCATCCATATCTTCAGCTTGCACAGGCGGCCTGTAGTAAATGCCTACAATGGTGTCCTTTCCATTGTTCTGTCCTTGTATTCTTACCCAAACAGTTTCCACAGAACTCCCAGTCTCTGAAGCTCAATCTCTGTGCAGATATACGCTTTTCTAACATACAATGCAACACCTCCTCCTCGTTTATCAAGTCTGTTTCTTGCAAATAAGTTGTACCTTCTAGCCTTGTATTCCAATCATGTGTATCGTCCCACCAAGTCTCAGTGATTCCAATGACATCATATTTCTTCTCCTGCGTTAGTAGCTCCAGTTCTCCTTGTTTGTTGCCCATGCTTTGTGCATTCGTATAGAAACACTTTAGTTTGTGATTGGTTTCTCTTCCTTCAATATTTTTATTATGTAAATTTTTTTGTCTTTGTTCTTCCCCTTCACTTCTAATAGCAGAGTTCTCAATAGTATTTGTCAAGTGTATGGCTTTTGCTGGCGTTTTGCTTCCCTTCCCACATTGTTCTAGTTTAAAGCTCTCCTGATGAGTGTAGCAAGGCGACTTCCAAATACATGTTTTCCAGTCTTCGTAAGGTGCACCCCATCTCTAGCAAGTAGTCCATCGTATAGGTAATTCACTCCGTGATCCAGAAATCCAAATCCTTGCTGACGGCACCATCGACGTAGCCAGTTGTTCACCTGCAGAATCTTATTCCACCTCCTTGTTCCATGGCCATCCACTGGGAGGATGGAGAGAAGACCACCTGCGCTCCAGTTCTTTCACTTTCTTACCTAAGTTTTCAAAGTCACTGCAGATGGTTTCCAGGTCTTCTTGGGTGTCATTTGTCCCCACATGTATTAGCAGGAATGGGTAGTCATCTTTAGGTCTGAAGAGTCCTGATATCCTGTCAGACACATCTTTAATTTTTGCACCTGGAAGACAGCACATTTCTCTTGAGGTTATATCCGGTCTGCAGATAGCGGCCTCTGTTCCTCTCAACAGGGAATCCCCATGACAACAACTCTCCGTTTCTTCTTCACAACAGTTTTCTTTCTCCATTCAGGAGGACTCTGAGGGCGTACAAGGTTGTTTGTGGGCAAAGTCTTATCCTGATGTATTTCTTCATCGTTCTCCTGTGTAAGAGCCTGGTATGGTTTCTGAGCAGAATTGGTGCTGACTGCCTCCTGATCCTCCTGCTTCTCTGGGTCACATGCTTCCATTCCTCTGTTTCTTCAGTTGCACTTCGAATTTCTTCTCTTTCTGTACCATGAAGAGATAATTCTGCTCTGTCTAAGAACTCTTCACCTTCCTTAATGGTCTTCAATGTAGATAACCTCTCTTCCAGATTTTGCAACTTTTCCTCCAACAGGGACACAAGCTTGCATTTGTGGCATGTGAAGTTTGGCTTTTCCACTGGTAAGTCTATGAACATGTAGCAAGAAATGCAGCTCACCACATGGCTCCTGGCCTCTTCCATGTTCTTATTGTTCAAGAGATAATCAAGCGGTGAATATAGCCAAAACTCACGCGCAGGCGCGCGGTTTACTGATGTCCTCCTTTCAGCTGCAACAGCCAAAATCCAGTGTTCCTTGAGCTCGCGGAGACTCTTCACTTATCCCAGAAGGCACTGGGAATATGCAAATTATCTCCTCGGGACTCCTCCCCTGGTTTACTGATGTCCTCCTTTCAGCTGCAACAGCCAAAATCCAGTGTTCCTTGAGCTCGCGGAGACTCTTCACTTATCCCAGAAGGCACTGGGAATATGCAAATTATCTCCTCGGGACTCCTCCCCTGGTTTGAGATAAGACTGGGATCTGAAGGAGCTCCTGTAGCTCACCTCATACAGAAGTGGAGGCTAGTAAGAGTGGACAAGAGAGGCAGTCTAGCCTAGTCAGAGCTGCAATTGAAGCGAGCGAAACAGTACCTCAGCACAAGCTATCTGTATTCTTTGGAAAGAGGAAAGTAACCCTCGGAGCTACAGCGTGTACACAGTTGACAGAGTTCCTGTGCGCTGCTCTGGACAGGGTCTGAGGAAGGTGACTCTCGGAGCTACAGCATTTTACACAGTTGACAGAGTACCTGTGCGCTGCTCTGGACAGGGTCTGAGAAAGGAGAGAAAGAAGGGAATCACAGGAGCTACAAAAGTGAGTGTACTGAGAACTGCTCAGCGAGCTCTGGAGAAAAGCTGGCATTCACAACATCGCTACGAGTGCTTATGTTAAGAGCAAGAGCAGGACGAGAGGCATAGTGGAGAGGTAGAGACAAGTGCATCAGGTACCGGATTACCCGCACTAATTCACCGGACACCGGGGTCCGAAGCGTTGCTAGTGCTTTATGCCTAGTAATAAGAAACACCGGAATCCTCCTGGACTTCAAGTCACAGTAGGTAGCCCTAAGCGCTGATACGTAAACGGAGTCAGGGAGAACAAGACGGGCAAGGCCTGATCAGCCCTAACGACTTAGTTCTTTCCAATATCTGGTCACCATATCTGGCCACCAGATTAAGCAAAAGGCTCTACCACAATGTCGGCCGGGCGTTGCAGCTATTGAACAAGCTGGAGATTAATAGAGTTAACTTGACTTCATGCAAGTTTGTACTCACATACTTTCAAAGTTAAAGGAGGCCTCTAACCTGCTCAGCGGTTATCCTGAATGTGCATTCTCCACCCCAACCAGCTCCCCGGGACCTGCCTGAAACATCTGCAAGTAAAGGTATGGAAAGAGATTGCCTTGTGTGAGACTGCTTTATTACCTACACCCTGCACCACCATAGACTTCCAGGGACCAGTCTCACCTGTGGGAGACCTACCATCTAGCTGCCCCATAACATCCCCTGTGAAGATCCATATAGCAGCGCTGGTCCAATTGATCAGAAACCACAGGTGGCGTCACGAACTATCTAATCTACAATTCCCCTGTAAATATCCCCCATTGTATGAGCGCCCAGGGCCACGGACCGAGTCCTGCTGCCAGTGACAAATCCCATAGACTTTCATGGGCTCGGTGCCGAGTACCCCATAGCCCTGGTACTTAGTGCGACTCATCTTCTGGCGTCACGAACAGGATCGAAGCTTGCAAAATTGTGAGTCCTGTGTTGCCTATATTGACTGTTTTATGCAAGAAAAAGACTGTTTGCTGTTTGTCACTTTTGGCGCCAAATACCGCCATTTTA
The DNA here is from genome assembly GCA_033576555.1 of Oophaga sylvatica. Classification (NCBI taxonomy): domain Eukaryota; kingdom Metazoa; phylum Chordata; class Amphibia; order Anura; family Dendrobatidae; genus Oophaga; species Oophaga sylvatica. The sequence continues at coordinate 25,032 of JARQOD010006230.1, forward strand.
CCGCCATATTCGCGCCCTGAGGCGCTGGTGAAGAAGGTGGGCGTGCATTCGTGGGCGTGTACCCCCTCTGTGGCGCGAAAGTTATGGCCGCCCTCTCAAAGTGTTATTACAACGTCCGCAATGGCCCCACTGCAAGAGAGATCCGCCTCCTCTTCATCTTCTATGCAAAAAGGAGGAAGCGCAAATCCCGCCTCCACGGAAGAGACCAGATTGTTCCTGATGGAAAACACAGTCTGGCCTGGAGTGAGATGGCGGAAGGACGGGATACGCTATGCGGGGCAGCAGTGGCAGGCAGGCCCTGTTCCCCTGAAAAGCCTCTGCCCGTGCCGGAGCCGTCCCCAGTACGGGACCTTCAGCAAACCATGCTGGAATTAAAAGAGGAGAATGCGGCGCTTAAAAGAATGATCCAGCGCCATGCAGACATGAAGGAGACTGAGGGACGCTGGCGTGCCCAGACACAGCGGCTGCTGTGGGACGCAGTGTTCTCTCCCACAGATATAACGCCATCACCTGCCTTTCCTAAGTCCCTGCTGAAGAAGGCTGAAGGACAACCGGAGGCTGCCCCCAAAAGCGCTGTACCTGATCCCACCGATGGAGAGGTGGAAGCGAAGGAGGCTGAGGAGGTCCTGCCCGTTCCGGAGTGCCAGCCAGGCCAGGAGGCCGCAGCAGATTACAGTTCCCCGGTAGGAACACCGGAGGGGTCTCAACCATCACTGCCGGAAATCGACTGGGAGCAAATGGAGTACCTTGATGACATCACCTATGCTGCAAAAGTGGAGCACGAGGAATTATGTCGTGAAAAGGAGAGACAACGGCAGCAGGAGAAGAGAGAAGTACAGCAGTTCCGTCAGCGGTACATGGAAGAGTTCCTCGCCGACAAGGAGAGTGTTTGCCGTGATAAAGGTACACTCCAGGAACCGCGGCGCCAGGGGTGCGTAACGGACTTCAAACTCCGCAAAGGCTGGGGCTTTATCCGTGAGCCGGGCCTATATCCGGGAGTCTTTGTGAGCCGCCGGGATGTAGAGTCCCACCTGCCCATCGGTCATCCGGGAAGGGATCTCATTAATGGGGACATAGTCAGTTACACTCGACACTGGGGTTTAAAGGGATGGTATGCCCTAAATGTCTCTATCGTCAGTGACCCCGTCCCCGACGCTGGTAACGTACACAATGCCGCAGCGTCCCAGTCCCGGGCTCCCACAGCACCAGATCGTGCACCAGCATCGCCCCCTGCGTACGCCTCTCTGTCTACGTCTCATACCGCATCGCAACCTGCGTCCTCTACACCAAGGTCTTGTCCAGCATCGTACCCTGCGTACACCTCTGCACCGCAGTCTACGTCACGTTCTGCATCGCAATCTGCGACATGTCCTAAATCGCAAGTTACTTCGACACCTTCAACAACGCCACTTGCGTCCTACATGACAGAAGCACCCGGTGGGACCTTAGTAAGAATGAAGATTGTAGCGACCCAAACCTACATCGCAGGACATGATATCCTGGTAATGGGTACCCAAGGGCATCGTGTAATTCTGTCCCCAGGGATGGAAAAAGTAAACGTCACCTCAAGCAAAGATGAAAATCAGTAGGACCCAGACAGGGGTTTACTGCAACTGAAAAATGTAAAAAGTTTTTGAAAAAGAAGTTGATGAAGAAATTTTGCCGATTAGCACTTTATTAATATGTATGATGATGTTTACATATTTAAGTAGAATACCCGGCTGGGTACAGAGTTAGAAAGCTAAAGAATAAATGTGATGATGATTGCATAGTTTGCATAGAATACCCCGGTTGGGTAAAGTGAAAGTTAAAGTGAAGAATTAATGATTTCTTGATATGTGAAATGTGTTTTACCATGCAAAGGACTGCGTGGCTGTGGACTGTGCCAGCCCAAAAACTTTAATGTAAATAGTTTGCGCTTCGGTGCTACATCTTGGTTTTACACGAAACCATTACTACCTCTGAAAGAAAACCCGTGTGGTGTGGCCTTGAGTGAGGTCTGCAACAGAGAAGTCCTGCAGCCCACCCAGGACCCACGTGGGAGGTTTGGTGCGGGTCCTCCACAAGAATATTGTCTTGTATTATGAAAGTGTTTTTGATACTTTTATATTTTTCTAATGTACAAATTGTAACGTTCAAGAGTCTTACCTCCCGCAAGGGATGTGTTAAAATGTTGATGTTATATGCAAAACAAAATGTTTTTCTTTTCTCTTTTACAGCCCGGGAGTGCTGTGTTTAACCAAGGGGGGATGTGTGGCCCAGCTACGCCAGGCACACATAATTCCAGGAAAATGCACAAGAAGGTAACCGTAAGGCTTGATATTCATTCACGTCACTCACATTTTCCAACACACCCACTAGGAGTATAAAAGGTAGTGACACGTAGCAATCAGGGTTGAGTCTGCTTCCTGTCTTCGGACAGGTCAGTTCAGTCAGTTCAGTTCAGTCTGTTCAGGAGGAGAGGAGATAAGACTGGGATCTGAAGGAGCTCCTGTAGCTCACCTCATACAGAAGTGGAGGCTAGTAAGAGTGGACAAGAGAGGCACTCTAGCCTAGTCAGAGCTGCAATTGAAGCGAGCGAAACAGTACCTCAGCACAAGCTATCTGTATTCTTTGGAAAGAGGAAAGTAACCCTCGGAGCTACAGCGTGTACACAGTTGACAGAGTTCCTGTGCGCTGCTCTGGACAGGGTCTGAGGAAGGTGACTCTCGGAGCTACAGCATTTTACACAGTTGACAGAGTACCTGTGCGCTGCTCTGGACAGGGTCTGAGAAAGGAGAGAAAGAAGGGAATCACAGGAGCTACAAAAGTGAGTGTACTGAGAACTGCTCAGCGAGCTCTGGAGAAAAGCTGGCATTCACAACATCGCTACGAGTGCTTATGTTAAGAGCAAGAGCAGGACGAGAGGCATAGTGGAGAGATAGAGACAAGTGCATCAGGTACCGGATTACCCGCACTAATTCACCGGACACCGGGGTCCGAAGCGTTGCTAGTGCTTTATGCCTAGTAATAAGAAACACCGGAATCCTCCTGGACTTCAAGTCACAGTAGGTAGCCCTAAGCGCTGATACGTAAACGGAGTCAGGGAGAACAAGACGGGCAAGGCCTGATCAGCCCTAACGACTTAGTTCTTTCCAATATCTGGTCACCATATCTGGCCACCAGATTAAGCAAAAGGCTCTACCACAATGTCGGCCGGGCGTAGCAGCTATTGAACAAGCTGGAGATTAATAGAGTTAACTTGACTTCATGCAAGTTTGTACTCACATACTTTCAAAGTTAAAGGAGGCCTCTAACCTGCTCAGCGGTTATCCTGAATGTGCATTCTCCACCCCAACCAGCTCCCCGGGACCTGCCTGAAACATCTGCAAGTAAAGGTATGGAAAGAGATTGCCTTGTGTGAGACTGTTTCATTTACTACACCCTGCACCACCATAGACTTCCAGGGACCGGTCTCACCTGTGGGAGACCTACCATCTAGCTGCCCCATAACATCCCCTGTGAAGATCCATATAGCAGCGCTGGTCCAATTGATCAGAAACCACAGGTGGCGTCACAAACTATCTAATCTACAATTCCCCTGTAAATATCCCCCATTGTATGAGCGCCCAGGGCCACGGACCGAGTCCTGCTGCCAGTGACAAATCCCATAGACTTTCATGGGCTTGGTGCCGAGTACCCCATAGCCCTGGTACTTAGTGCGACTCAATCCTCCGGATCCCCTAGGCCCAGGCTTATCCGGAAACCTCTTGTGAAACGCTCTGACAAGTCTGGACGCAGAAACATCATCCGCCCTCACCCATGAGTTATCCTCGGGTCCGAAACCTGTTATGATTTGGTAGCTGAGGAGAGCAGGCAAAAACGGCAATACACCAGAGAGGTTGGAATCTACTGGATTGCAGTACCCTGACTAACACCCACAACTAAAGGCAGCCGTGGAGCGTTCCTACGTTGGTCCTAGACGCCTCGTCACAGCCTGAGAGGTTAACTACACCTAAAGATAGAAAGAGGAAAGCTATCTGCCCCGGAGCAGATCCCCAAAGAACATAGAAGCCCCCAAACATGTAATGGCGGTTAGGCAAGAGGAAATACAGACACAGACAGAAAATAGTATGAGCAAACGTTGGGGCCCAATCTGCCTAGACAGAAAATGATAGGAAGGATTCTTACTGCAATCCAAAAAAACCCTAAAAAAAACCAACGCTACTAATTGCAAAAACACCTGAGATCACACGACCTCTACCACCTAAATTAGTTCTCTGGTGTAACAAAACAAAGCCGCAGCTACTGAAAAAACTGGAAAAGGCAAATGAACAAATAACAGTGGCTCCAGAGGAACTGAGAAGAGCCCAAGCCCCCCGGGGGGGGGGGGAAACCTGGCTAACCTCACAGAAATGCAGAGAAATATGCAAATGGTAAGCACAAAAACAAAAAACAGAAAATATCTTATCTGAGAGCAGGAAAAGAGGCAAGACTCAGCAAGCTTCCAAGTGAACCAGGAAACAACGTTGAGACAAGAACAATTGATCACCGGCAACCATGATGGGAGGGAACCTCCCTTATATCCAGCCAGTCTGTAATTCCTGAATGCCAATCCTCATTGAATGGTTCAGCACTGTCTGCAACCACCAGAGGGAGCTTCTGCTCAGAATTCATTTCTAACACATTCACAACAGAAACCCTTCCAAGCGACGAGATACTGCAAACTCCCTCTATACCGTCTAGAATTTAGGATGCGGGAAATTTCATATTCGTTTCTAACACATTCACAACAGTACCCCCCCCTTGAGGAGGGGTCACCGAACCCTCATTTGTGCAACCAGGTCGGTCAGGATGAGCTCTGTGAAACGAACGGATCAGTCTCCTAGCATGGATGTCCGAAGCAAACACCCAAGAATTGTCCTCCTGACCATAACCTCTCCACTTAACCAAATACTGGAGTTTCCGTCTAGAAAAACGAGAATCCAATATTTTCTCAACCACATACTCCAGATTGCCCTCAACCAAAACAGGGTCAAGAGGCGCAGCCATAGGAACCACTGGCTCGACAAACCTCTTCAATAAGGACTTGTGGAACACGTTATGGATCTTAAATGTCCCTGGAAAAAGTAAACGAAAGGAAACAGGATTAAGAATCTCCATATCTTATAAGGTCCAATGAACCTAGGCTTAAACTTAGGAGATGCAACTCTCATAGGGATATTTCTTGAGGACAACCAGACCAAGTCCTCCACTTCAAACCGAGGACCATCAGTCCTATGCCGGTTGGCAAACCGCCTGGCCCTCTCCTGAGAGAGGGACAACCTCTCCACTACCTGGTCCCAAATCTGCTGCATACGCTCCACAACAGAGTCAACACCCGGACAGACAGAAGCCTCCGTCTGACCCGAAGAAAATCGAGGGTGAAACCCAGAATTGCAGAAAAATGGAGACATCAAAGTGGCAGAGCTAGCCTATTATTAAGAGCAAACTCAGCCAAAGGCAAAAAAGAGACCCAGTCATCTTGATCAGCAGACACAAAGCATCTCAGATAAGTCTCCAATGTCTGGTTTGTTCTCTCAGTTTGTCCATTGGTCTGAAGATGAAAAGCCGAGGAGAAAGACAATTCAACACCAGTTTAGAACAAAAAGTCCTCCAAAATCTGGAAACAAACTGGACTCCTCTGTCAGACACAATGTTCTCAGGAATGCCGTGTAACCAAACCACGTGCTGAAGGAACAAAGGCACCAATTCGGAGGAGGAAGGCAACTTAGGTAATGGCACAAAATGTATCATTTTGGAAAACCTATCACAAATCACCCAGATAACGGTCATTCTCTGAGAAACAGGGAGGTCGGAAATAAAACCCAAGAGATATGGGTCCATGGTCTCTTGGGCACAGGCAATGGCATCAACAAACCACTAGAGCGAGAGCAAGGCTTGGAGCGAGAGCAAGTCCCGCAGGACTGCACAAATTCCCTGACGTCACGAGACAAAGTAGGCCACCAAAAGGACCGACTAACCAAGTCTCTGGTACCAAAAATTCCGGGATGATCGGCCAACACGGAACAATGAATCTCAAACATCACACTCTTTTTCCACCGGTCTGGGACAAACAATTTCCCAATAGGGCAGCGCTCGGGTTTATCCTCCTGACACCCTTCCAGAGCCAGTCTCAAATTGGGCGAGATGGCGGAAAGAACTACACCCTCTTTCAAAATAACAGCAGGATCAGATAACTCAGGAGAGTCCGCAAGGAAACTCCTCGAGAGGGCATCTGCCTTAACATTCTTAGTGCCAGGAAGAAAGGAAACCACAAAATTAAAACGTGTGAAAAACAAGGCCCACCTGGCCTGTCTAGGATTTAGTCGCTTGGCTGATTCCAGATAAACCAGATTCTTATGGTCCGTGAGGACCACCACCTGATGTTTGGCTCCCTCCAGCCAATGTCTCCACTCTTCAAAAGCCCACTTCATGGCCAATAACTCCCGATTACCCACGTCATAATTACGTTCAGTTGGAGAAAATTTTCGAGAGAAAAGGGCACAAGGGTTACTTTTAGAGGTCTCAGGATCTCTTTGGGACAAAACGGCACCTGCCCCAATTTCAGAGGCATCAACCTCCACCTGAAACGGCAGAGAAACATCAGGCTGCCGTAGAACAGGAGCAGAAGTGAATCTCTGCTTAAGTTCCTGAAACGCAGAGACTGCCTCAGGAGGCCAATTCACCACATCAGAACCCTTTTTGGTCAAATCAGTCAATGGTTTAACAATAACAGAGAAATAACCAATAAATTTACGATAAAAATTGGCAAAACCCAAGAATCTCTGAAGAGCCTTTAATGAAGTAGGTTGGACCAATCACAGATGGCCTGAACCTTGATCGGGTCCATTTCAATAACAGATGGGGACAAAATGAATCCCAGAAATGAGATCCTCTGTACGCCAAAAAGACACTTTGATCCCTTCACATACAGAGCATTCTCTCTCAATATCTGGAACACAGTCCGAACATGTTTCACATGAGAGTCCCAGTCATTGGAAAAGATCAAGATATCATCCAAATAATCAGAAATTTATCCACAAAATCCCTGAAAATGTAATTCATGAAGGACTGGAAGACGGAAGGAGCATTAGTGAGCCCAAAGGGCATCACTAGGTACTCAAAATGCCCCTCTGGGGTATTAAACGCCGTCTTCCATTCATCCCCGTGCTTAATGCGAATAAGGTTATACGCCCCCCTGAGGTCAAGCTTGGTAAACTGTTAACCCCCCTTCGTGTAGCCATTATATATATGTCCCTTAGATCACGTGGTCTCTGTATATGGAGATGACACTTTACCATACAAAAATAGCATCTGTAATGTCAGCGAACGTTAACGTGCTTGGTACAGAATTGAGTGTATAAATCCATAACCAATAATTAATATTTAACATAAACCAAGTAGCACTTTTCACCCTGGAAAACAGGTCAGAAATCAAGGGTAACGGATATTGATATTTCACAGTGATATTGTTCAAGAGACGATAATCATTACACGGCCTTAATGAACCATCCTTTTTGGCCACAAAGAAAAAACCGGCACCCAAGGGTGAAGAGGATGGTCTGATATGACCCTTCTCCAATGACTCCTTGATATAAGACCGCATAGCGTCATGTTCAGGTACAGACAAGTTAAAAAGGCGACCTTTAGGGAATTTACTACCAGGAACTAATTCAATAGCGCAGCCATAGCTCCTATGGGGGGGCAAGGATGCAGATTTACTTTCGCTAAAGACATCAGAAAAATCAGTCAAAAAGTCAGAAACATCCTGAGCCTGGGGAGAGGCAGAAAAAACAGGAGTGTTGGCATTAACACATTGGCAGCCCCAACTGGTTACAGACACAGATTTCCAATCCAAAACAGGATTATGAGACTGTAACCAAGGGAAACCCAGTACAATAATGTCATGCAGATTATACAGCACCAAAAATTTGCAACTCTCCTGATGATCATGTTCAACCCTCATTATCACCTGAGTAGAGAACTGGGGTTTATTCTCTGCCAAAGGGGTAGAATCAATCCCCAGTAGGGGAATAGACTTCCATAGGGGTATCAAGGGAAACCAACAACGTTTAGCAAAATCAAAATCCATCAGGTTAATAGCTGCTCCCGAATCAACAAAAGCCTGAGCAGAAAATGTGGACAGGGAGCAAATCAGGGTAACAGTCAACAGAAATTTAGTCTGAACACTACCCAAGACAACTGAGCATGCAAAACGTCTTCCCCGCATAGGGCAGACTGAAATAGCATGAGATGCATCACCACAGTAGAAACATAACCCATTGCGTTTTCGAAACTCATGACGCTGTGCCCCAGAAGCCACTCTATCACACTGCATGGGTTCAGAAACTGGTTCACAAGGCAACACTATTCCACGCATACCTCTACGCTCACGCAAACATCTGTCAATTTGAATCGCTAATGACATAGAATCATTAAGACCAGAGGGAGCAGGGAAACCCACCATAACATCTTTTACATTCTCTGACAGACCCTTCCGAAAAAGGGCTGCCAAAGCATCATCATTCCATTTGGTCAGGACTGCCCACTTTCGGAATTTCTGACAGTACAACTCAGCGTCCACAAGCCCCTGATTTAATGCCAGCAAGGTTTTTTCAGCTTGATCAGTGACATTAGGTTCATCGTACAATAACCCCAGAGCCAGAAAAAATGCATCAACATTACTCAAAACAGGGTCCCCAGGTGTCAGGGAAAAAGCCCAATCCTGAGGATCGCCACGCAGGAGAGAGATGACAATTTGAACCTGCTGTGCTGCGTTCCCTGAGGACTTAGGTTTTAAGGCAAAAAACAACTTACAGTTATTTTTGAAATTCAGAAATTTAGCTCGATCCCCCAAAAACAAATCTGGTATGGGGATCCTAGGTTCCACAACCGGCAACCCTGCAAGATAGGTAGTAATACTCCGAACTTCAGTGGCAAGCTGATCCACACGGCCAGACAACTGTGAAAACTCCATTGAGAGAGAGAAAAAAAAAATTCCTCCTCAGCACCCAGAGAAAAAGAGGGAAAAAATGCAACAAACAGAGAAAAAAAAAAAAAATTCTGACAACTCCCCTTCTTTTTTTTTCCTTTTTACTATTTTTCCCTTCTGTGAGTACCATATAATTTTCAGTTTAGGCCGGTGATACTGTTATGATTGGTAGCTGAGGAGAGCAGGCAAAAATGGCAATACACCAGAGAGTTGGAATCTACTGGATTGCAGTACCCTGACTAACCACCACAACTAAAGGCAGCCGTGGAGCGTTCCTACGTTGGTCCTAGACGCCTCGTCACAGCCTGAGAGGTTAACTACACCTAAAGATAGAAAGAGGAAAGCTATCTGCCCCGGAGCAGATCCCCAAAGAACATAGGAAGCCCCAAACATGTAATGGCGGTTAGACAAGAAGAAATACAGACACAGACAGAAAATAGTATGAGCAAACGTTGGGGCCCAATCTGCCTAGACAGAAAAGGATAGGAAGGATTCTTACTGCAATCCAAAAAAACCTAAAAAAAACCAACGCTACTAATTGCAAAAACACCTGAGATCACAGGTCCTCTACCACCTAAATTAGTTCTCTGGTGTAACAAAACAAAGCCGAAGCTACTGAAAAAACTGGAAAAGGCAAATGAACAAATAACAGTGGCTCCAGAGGAACTGAGAGGAGCCCAAGCCCCCCGGGGGGGGGGAAACCTGGCTAACCTCACAGAAATGCAGAGAAATATGCAAATGGTAAGCACAAAAACAAAAAACAGAAAATATCTTATCTGAGAGCAGGAGAAGAGGCAAGACTCAGCAAGCTTCCAAGTGAACCAGGAAACAACGTTGAGACAAGAACAATTGATCACCGGCAACCATGATGGGAGGGAACCTCCCTTATATCCAGCCAGTCTGTAATTCCTGAATGCCAATCCTCATTGAATGGTTCAGCACTGTCTGCAACCACCAGAGGGAGCTTCTGCTCAGAATTCATTTCTAACACATTCACAACAGAAACCCTTCCAAGCGACGAGATACTGCAAACTCCCTCTATACCGTCTAGAATTTAGGATGCGGGAAATTTCATATTCCCCGTCCTCCACCACCGGGGGAACAGTGGCAGAGGCGTCTCCATCCGACACATCAACTCTTTTCAACAGAGAAACATGAAACACCGGATTAATCTTCCAGGAGGTAGGAACCTCCAACCTAACAGCAGATTGGTTAACAACCTGAAGCACCTTAAAGGGCCCTACAAACTTGGGACCCAATTTTTTAGAAGGAATCCTCAACCGCAGATTCTTAGTGGACAACCAAACCATGTCACCAATAGCAAACAAAACCTCTTGCCGTTTCCTATCAAAGTACCTTTTAGATTTTCTGTTAGCCTCCTGAAGATTACCACGCACAGCCGTCCAAACTCTCTCCAAATCACCGGAAAAATTCTCCTCCTCAGGCACGGCCGATACCAATTTGGAGAATGACCCAAACGACGGATGTCTCCCAGTACAACAAAAAAAGGCGAACAACCAGCAGAAGAGGATGTATGGTTGTTAAGAGCAAATTCAGCAAGTGGCAGAAACTCAGACCACCCCTCTTGATTGTCAGTCACAAAACAACGCAAGAACTGCTCAACATCCTGGTTTTTCCTTTCTGTCTGGCCATTAGACTCAGGATGATATCCGGATGAAAACGACAAATGAACTCCCAACCTGTCACAAAAGGCGCGCCAAAAACGAGCCACGAACTGAGGTCCCCTATCAGAAACAATGTCAGTAGGAACGCCATGTAGTCTGACAATTTCCTTGACAAAGGCCTTAGCGAGAGTCTTAGCGCAGGGCAGTTTGATGAAAGGAACCAAGTGACACATCTTGCTAAAACGGTCCACGACCACCCAGATGACAGTGAAACCCTCAGAAGGGGGGAAGGTCAGTAATAAAGTCCATAGCCAAATGTGTGCAAGGAGCACTAGGAACCTCCAGAGGGCAAAGCAACCCCGCAGCAGGAGTATGTGAAGACTTAGATCTAGCACACACAGTGCATTGACGCACCCACTTAATGACTTCCTTCTGCCATCCTGGCCACCAAAAACTGCGACCCACAAGTCTCTTGGTCTCAGAGATTCCAGGATGACCTGCCAAACGAGACTCATGACAGTCAACAAACAAATCTCTCCTAAAAGGTCCCAGGCACAAACAACCTCCCATGGGAGTGTTAGATGGGGCATTCTCCTGTGCTTTAAGAATCTCATCTTCCAACACAGAGTCCAAAGCAGCAATCACAACCCCTTCTTGTAAAATGTTCTCCTCCTCCTCAGCACCGACCGTAGGAGAAAAGCTGCGAGACAAAGCATCAGCTTTAACATTTTTAGTACCTGGGATGTAAGTAACGGAAAAATTAAACCGCGAGAAAAACAGTGCCCACCTAGCCTGACGGGCATTCAAGCGTTTGGCAGCATCAAGATAGATCAGATTCTTATGATCAGTGAAAACCTGAACGGGAAATTCAGCACTTTCCAAGAGATGACGCCAGTGTTCAAATGCGAGTTTAATAGCCAACAATTCCCGATTACCAATATCGTAATTTAGTTCAGTCTCAGAAAATTTTTTTGAAAAAAAGGCACAGGGATGTACTCCATCCGTCTTTTCCTGAGACAACACCGCGCCGACCCTCACAGAAGAAGCATCAACCTCAACCAAAAAGTTTAGTCACATCAGGCTGCATAAGGATGGGAGCAGAGCTGAACCTCTCCTTTAGCAACACAAAAGTCTCAATGGCCTCAGTAGTCCACTGAACCGCATCAGCACCTTTCCTGGTGAGATCGGTCAGAGGTTTGACAATAATAGAAAAATTTTTAATGAATTTTCTAAAATAATTGGCGAAACCCAAAAACCTCTGTATCGATTTCAAACCAATAGGTCTAGGTCATTCCTGCACAGCTTGAACTTTCACCGGATCCATCTCAAAACCTTCGCTGGAGATAATGTAGCCCAAAAAACTAATTCTCTGTACAGCGAACTCACATTTCTCCAGCTTAGCAAAAAGCGTATTGTCACTCAATAATAATAATAATAATAATAATAATCTTTATTTATATAGCGCCAACATATTCCGCAGCGCTTTACAGTTTAACAGTTTCAAAACACAAGTCATAAGTAACAACGTTAACAATACAATAATTAAAGCAAAATCAGCCGCCCTGCTCGTGAGAGCTTACAATCTACAATGAGGTGGGGGAGATACAAAGTACAGGTGTGTATATACAATGGTGCATTTACAATGATGGTCCAGCCATCTTGAGGAAGTGAGGCATAGATGGAGATAGTGAATGGGCTACACACACACACTTACACATAGAACGACTTTGGTTAGTGAATGTGATAGGCCACTCTGAACAAATGTGTTTTGAGGGAGCGCCTGAAACCATGCAAATTGTGGATAGTCCTAATTTCTTGGGGTAGAGCATTCCAGAGGATTGGCGCAGCGCGGGAGAAATCTTGGAGTCGGGAGTGGGAGGTACGGATTAGTGCAGAGGTTAGTCGAAAGTCGTTTGCAGAGCGCAGCAGTCGGTTAGGCCTATAGATAGAAATGAGGGAGAGATGTAGGGGGTGCTGCACTGTGGAGAGGATCGGGTAGGTGATAGATAGAAATGAGGGAGATGTAGGGGGGCTGCACTGTGGAGAGGAGGGTAGGTGATAGATAGAAATGAGGGAGGAGATGTAGGGGGGTGCTGTGCACTGTGTGGAGAGGGACGGGTAGGTGATAGATAGAAATGAAGGAGGAGATGTAGGGGGGTGCTGCACTGTGGAGAGGACGGGCAGGGTGATAGATAGAAATGAGGGAGGAGATGTAGGGGGGTGCTGCATTGTGGAGAGGATGGTAGGTGTAGATAGAAATGAGGAGGAGATGTAGGGGGGTGCTGCACTGTGGAGAGGACGGGCCGGGTGATAGATAGAAATGAGGGAGGAGATGTAGGGGGGTGCTGCACTGTGGAGAGGACGGGTAGGTGATAGATAGAAATGAGGGAGGAGATGTAGGGGGGTGCTGCAGTGTGGAGAGGACGGGTAGGTGATAGGTAGAAATGAGGGAGGAGATGTAGGGGGGTGCTGCACTGTGGAGAGGACGGGTAGGTGATAGATAGAAATGAGGGAGGAGATGTAGGGGGGTGCTGCACTGTGGAGAGGACGGGCCGGGTGATAGATAGAAATGAGGGAGGAGATGTAGGGGGGTGCTGCACTGTGGAGAGGACGGGTAGGTGATAGATAGAAATGAGGGAGGAGATGTAGGGGGGTGCTGCACTGTGGAGAGGACGGGTAGGGTGATAGATAGAAATGAGGAGGAGATGTAGGGGGGCTGCACTGTGGAGAGGACGGGTAGGTGATAGATAGAAATGAGGGAGGAGATGTAGGGGTGCTGCACTGTGGAGAGGACGGGCAGGTGATAGATAGAAATGAGGGAGGAGATGTAGGGGGGTGCTGCACTGTGGAGAGCTTTGTGGGTGAGAACCAGTACTTTGAATTGGATCCTATAATGAATGGGCAGCCATTGTAAGGACTGGAGAAGAGCGGACGCGTCCGAGTACCGATTAGCCAGATGGATGACCCTGGCTGCTGCATTAAGGATGGACTGGAGAGGGGATAGTCGAGTAATGGGGGGGCCAAGTAATAGAGCGTTGCAGTAGTCCAGGCGGGAGTGGATCAATGCTACAGTGAGGGTTTTTGTTGTTTCCATGATGAGAAAAGGGCGGATTCTAGAGATGTTCTTTAGGTGTAGACGGCAAGAGCGGGCAAGAGATTGTATATGGGAGGTGAAGGAGAGATTGGTGTCAAACATAACACCCAGACAGCGAGCCTGCTGCCGGGGTGTTATTATGGTGCCGCCCACAGAGAGGGAAATGTCAGATTTAGGGAGGTTAGTAGATGGCGGGAGCAGAAGGAGTTCAGTCTTGGAGAGGTTAAGTTTCAGATAGAGAGCGGACATGATGTTGGAGACTGCGGACAGACAGTCGGTGGCGTTCTGTAGTACAGCGGGGGTAAGGTCGGGGGATGACGTGTATAATTGTGTGTCATCGGCATAAAGATGGTACTGAAAGCCAAATCTGCTGATGGTCTGTCCAATTGGGGCCGTGTAGAGAGAGAAGAGAAGGGGGCCAAGGACTGAGCCCTGGGGTACACCGACAGTGAGAGGAAGAGGAGATGACGTGGAGCCAGAGAACAAAACACTGAAGGAGCGGTCAGAAAGATAGGAGGAGAACCAGGAGAGAACAGTGTCCTTAATACCTAGTGACTGGAGCCTAGACAGTAGGAGACGGTGGTCAACAGTGTCGAAAGCTGCAGAGAGGTCGAGAACAATGAGCAGAGAGTGGTCGCCGTTACGTTTTGCTGTAAGAAGGTCATTGGTCACTTTGATGAGTGCAGTTTCAGTCGAATGTAGGGGGCGGAAGCCAACTGTGAAGGGTCTAGGAGGGAGTGAGTGGAGAGGTAACGGGTAGGCGGGAGTAGACTAGGCGCTCCAAAAGTTTAGAGATGAAAGGCAGATTGGAGACCGGTCTGTAGTTGTTTGTGCAGGAAGGGTCGAGAGTGGGTTTCTTTAGTAATGGAGTAATGATGGAGTGTTTGAAGGAGGATGGGAAAATGCCAGAGGAGAGTGAGAGATTAAAGATTGTAGTTAGGTGAGTTGTGATAACTGGAGAGAGAGACTGGAGGAGGTGTGGGGAATGGGGTCGGTAGTGCATGTAGTCGGACGAGAGGAAGAGAGGAGTCTGGAGACTTCTTCTTCTGTGATGGGATCAAATGTGGAAAGTGAGCCAGGGGAAATGCAGGGAGGGATGGGAGTCACAGCACTTGGTGGTTGAGAGCAGATTTCCTGACGGATAGTATCTATTTTTTCTATAAAGTGGGAGGCCAGGTCGTCAGCACAAATGTCTGTGATAGGGGCTTGTGCTTTTGGCCTGAGGAGGAAGTGAAAAGTGTCAAAAAGTTTCTTGGGGTTGTTGGCTAGTGAGGAGATCAGGGTGGTGAAGTAGGTCTGTTTGGCGAGGTGAAGGGCAGCATTATAAGTTCTTAACATGAATTTAAAGTGGATGAAGTCTTCTGGTGTGTGGGTTTTTCTCCAGAGGCGTTCAGCACTCCTAGAGCATCGCTGAAGAAGTCGAGTTTGCAATGTGAGCCAGGGCTGTTTTACTGTGTGTTTGGAGGTTCTGAGGGTGAGCGGTGCTACTTGGTCAAGGGTGCTTTTAAGAATGTCATTGTAGTGATGAACAGCCAGATCAGGACAGGAAAAAGAGGAGATTGGGGACAGCGATGAGTGTAGGGAGTCTGAAAGTGTCTGAGAGTTAATGGCTTGTAGATTTCTGAATGTGTGGTAGGTAGGAGTGCGCTGGGGTGGTGGAGGATTTGTGAGCGTGAAGGAGAGAATGTTGTGGTCAGAGAGTGGAAGCGGTGAGTTATTTAGGTGGGAGATTGAACAGAGGCGGACAAAGACCAGGTCAAGGGTGTTGCCATCCTTGCGTGTCTCAGAGGTTGAAAGCTGTGAGAGGCCTAGAGAAGTGATTAGTGATAGAAGCTGAGATGCAGATGTGGAAGTAGGGCTGTTAATGGGGATGTTGAAGTCTCCAAGGATAAGGGTTGGTAGTTCTGAGGACATGAAGTGCGGCAGCCAGGCTGAGAAGTGGTCAAGGAACTGGGTGGGCGAGCCTGGGGGCCGATATATGACCGCTACTCTGAGGGAGAGGGGACGGAAGAGCCTGATGGTGTGGACCTCAAAAGAAGGGAATGAGAGTGATGGAATTGGGGGATGACCTGGAAAGTGCATTGTGGGGACAGGAGTATGCCAACTCCACCACCATGTCTGTTTGTGGGTCTCGGGGAATGGGAGATGTTATGTTACGGTAGCTGAGGAGTGCAGGCAAAAAAGGAAATACACCAGAGCAGTTGGAATCTATGAGATTGCAGTACCCTGACTAACCACCGCAACTAGAGGCAGCCGTGGAGCGTTCCTACGTTGGTCCTAGACGCCTCGTCACAGCCTGAGAAACTAACTACACCTAAAGATAGAAATAGGAAAGCTATCTGCCCCGGAGCAGAACCCCAAAGATAATAGAAAGCCCCCAAACATGTAATGGCGGTTAGACAAGAGGAAATACTGACACAGAAAGAAAATAGTATGAGCAAACGCTGGGGCCCAAACTATCTAAATAGAAAAGGACAGGCAGGGTACTTACTGCAATCCCAGAAAACCCTGAAAAACACCAACTCTACTAATTTCAAAATCACCTGAGATCACACGACCTCTACCACCTAAATTAGTTCTCTGGTGTAACAAAAACAGCAGCCACTGAAAAAACTGGAAAAAGCAAAAGTACAAAACACAGTGGCTGGACTAAACTGAGAGGGCAAAAGCCCCGGAGGGGACCCTGAAGGCCCCCACAGAAGTGCAGGACCAAATGCAAAAATATAGCAAAAACACAAAATAAGAAATTGTCTTATCTGATAGCAGGAGATGCAGACACGACACAGCAGGCTACAAGGGAAACTGGAAAGAAGGATTCAGACCAGAACAATTGATCACCGGCAACCCTGATGGGAAAATGACTCCCTTATATAAGACCAATCAGTAACACCTGATTCCCAGTCCTCACAATCCTCACTAGTACCGCTTGTAACCACCAGAGGGAGCCTCTGCTCAGAACTCATCTCAAACCCATTCACAACAGGGAGAACTGTAAACCACCATAGGAAATGGCAGCAGGGGAGACAGTGTCAGAATCCTGAATCCAGGTTTCAGTGAGGGCCAACAGATTAAGAGAGTGGTTCAGAAAGTAGTTGTGCAGGAAGGATAGCTTGTTGCATGCAGACCGTGGATTCCAGAGGGCACAATTGAAAGAAGGAGATGAGGGAGTGCAAGTAATATTAATAAGATTATTATGGTTTCGGTATGAGGTAGGGTAGGGATTGAGGTTGGGGGATGGTGGACCAGGGTTGGGGGAGATGTCCCCTGAAATCAGTAGGAGTAGGAAGATAAAGAGCAGGTAGTTGTTGGAATTGTAAGTAGGTTTTTTCTGTGATGTGTTTGGGCAAGATGGGCTGAGGTTTCTCAGGAAGGTGAGCAGTGCATGGGAGCTGTACATTGGAGAGGGAAGTATGGAGGGGCTGATGTGTATGAATCGTGATGGAGGGGGATGGGGCGGTTAATGTGGATGGCAAGGGAACACAGGAGGAAATAGATAAAGCACATAATGAAAAATAAGGCAAAGTGTGGGGTACCTGATTCCAGCCCTGATTAACTGCCATGAATAACTGCCGTTTTCAAGATGCTTTTCTTCTGTGATGCTTAACTTCTGGGATGCATGCGCCCCCACAATGCATGCGCCCCTTAGACCCTTAGACTACTCCTAAATATATAGTCCACACTACAGGGTCAGGAAAGTGGGATTGTGGGAGCTGCTTTGGGATAATTTGCCAGCTGGGGCCAGCACACCAGGGGGTGGTTAGATCATCAAAGGCACTAGACCTGGCAACATCTATATGTTATAGCACTTTCCACCTGATAGCATCTACAGAGGCCCCAGTCACAGGATATGAAGCAGTAAGTATTAAGCACAGTGCAAAAAATGAATTATACTAAAGTTTTACCAGGCACATTAAATTATGTTGCAAGATGGTACAGCAGTGGTTGGCAGCAATCAGAAGTATGGAGTGCATACTATTGCTATATATTTCCACATGCAAGACAGAAGGGGCTTGTGTCATTCAGCTGCTTGCTGACAATGAATGGAGTGCATACATGCAGAGAGGATCAATTCAGAGGATGAATGATTTGGTTACCTGTGTGAAGAGAGAAGATGAATGTTAATTCCTTGGCATGAATAACTGCCGTTTTCAAGATGCTTTTCTTCTGTGATGCTTAACTTCTGGGATGCATGCGCCCCCACAATGCGCCCCCACTCAATAACTGTAATACCTCACGAATGCTCCGCCAATGAGACTCCAGATCCGGCGAATAAATCAAAATGTCATCCAAATACACAACCACACTTTTGCCGATCAAAGGTCTAAGGATGTCATTAATAAGATTCTGAAAAAATGCAGGAGCACTGGAAAGTCCAAAAAGGGGCTAACCAGATTCTCAAAATCCCCACTGGAGTGAAAAAAGCATCTTCTATTCGTAAACCCCCCTTCATGCGCAACAAAATGTATACCCCTCAAGATCAATTTTCGAGAACCATTTTGGCCCCCCACTAAGGTTAAACAACAGGAATCAATGGCAGGGGGTAAGGATTGCTACAGTAATCTTATTAATTTCAAAAAAGTCTAACAAGGCCGAAACCGCCGTCCTTTTTTTTTAACAAAAAAAAATCCCCCACCACAGGATTTTGGGAAAACCTAAATTTACCCGGGGGCCAAGCTTTTTCTGTATGTATTCCTCCCCAAAACCTTTCCTCGGAAAAATAAGATTAAAAAACGACTTTTTTGGGGAGCCTCCAGGGGCAAATTCAATAGTACAATCATAACTCTATGGGAGGTAAAATTGCATTTCCTTCTTAGAAAAAAACTTTCCAAAAATCCTGAATAGGTACAGGTAACTCCCCCCCTTAAATACCAGCAAAACGCCCCTTCAAACCCTTGGGCATAACACTTTTGGATCCCGGACTTAATTTTTTTGGGAGACCAATCCCGTACGGATTTTGCAAATTTTAAAAAACCCGGGGGAACCCCAAAACCACCGGAGAAGGGAAATTATTCAATACTACCAAACCCAAAATTTTCTTGGTGAACACCATTAAAGTGAGGGGAAATTCACAGATCTTGTATACTTTTCAAAGGAGAGCCCTCAACAGAAACCACGGCAATAGGGGATACAAAGGGTTTTGGGTTTTTTAATTTTAAATTTTTTCCAAAAATTTTCCCCCAATCACATTCAAAAGT